>CATNEM010000107.1:520000-580000 GCA_950096795.1 Macrostomum cliftonense | reverse complement strand
AAAACTTTGAAAATTTTCTTTAACAATATCTTAATCTATCTATCTATAACAAAAAATTTACGTACATAGGTTGTCCTTATTATGAGAGATATTTTCTTTAGATCGACATCTGTTCCAGTATTTATAAATAACTTTGCCAACAGTTTGCGTTAGCAACTTGCCTTTGAGGGACCTGCTAGACAAGGGCTGTGACCCCTAACTCGAAGTGACGCCAATCCAAAATAGGGCGCCAATCTGAAATGGGGCGCCAATCTGAAATCTGGGCGCCAATCTGAAATGGGGCGCCAATCTGAAATGGGGCGCCAATCTGAAATGTGGGCGCCAATCTGAAATCTGGGCGCCAATCTGAAATCTGGGCGCCAATCTGAAATGTGGGCGCCAATCTGAAATGTGGGCGCCAAACTGAAATATGGGCGCCAATCTGAAATGCGGCGCCAAGCTGAAATGTGGGCGCCAATCTGAAATGTGAGCGCCAATCTGAAATGGGGCGCCAGTCGAACATGGAGCGCCATTGTAACAGGCGCCAAGCGATGGGGCACCTGCGCCAAGCTAGGAGCATTCTTGATCGTGCTGGTTGCCTCTACTTAGGAGACTCAATAAAAATGATTCTAATTCAATTATTTACCTTTATTTCTTTTTGAAGTGTAATGTTAAACATCTCGGAAAGTAATATATAGAACAATCCTTAAGTTATCAATCAATCCCTAAATCATCATTGCAGATAACAAAATTGGAACGAAAACGATAGATTCTAATCTAAGGCGACACTTTCATATGATTTCGTACACGATTCAAAATTGTTTGTTTACAATTTGACCTGAACGCCTGAACCTGCACGTGCTGCCTATACAAGTGGCGAGTCACTTAGCTTATACTCGTAAATAAATCCCTTTCAAGTTAATATGGGGTAAACACGAGAGCATATGCGAGACAATAAGGTAATGATGCAGATATGGCATTAGGTTTATCGCGCACTTGGGTATAAAATTTTCACCTGCCTCTCAACTCAATCTTAATAGATTTTCCACGCTTGAGATGAAAGGAATTTAAGCCTTGATAATTTGGTTTTTGGTTTAGTTTTCACACCTCTGTTGACTTCACTTGCGATCTGCGCAACCTGCAATTTTGATTGCCCCAATCTTATTCTTATACTATACCCTGCACCGCATTAACACCCCAATATCTCAATGGGGTGATAAGAAGAGCGGCTCTATGGAGCAGCGTTGTCGCATTAACACTTGATTGTGCCGCAAACGAGACGCTCATTTATTATCTATATTTTTTAATAAATAAGTAAACCTTCAATTTGAGTAAAGATAGGCAACAAAAACAAACGCAGATAGTCAAGGTAAAGCGGATGATTAAATCAATGTACGTGTGAAGTTCGTAAAGACCCTAATATTAGCACGGTTTCAATTTCCGAAGTCAGAAAATTTGGATGCGCATGTAACTGTCTCACGTTACGTCACTTTAATTTAGTAACTGAGACTGAAAAAGCAACGAATTGATTGCCAAGATGAGCATCTGGCGCAAAAAAATAGAATCATGGCGCCAAAACGAGCATCTGGCGCCAAAAGTGAGCATCTGGCGCCAAAAGTTAGCATCTGAAGCTAAAATTAGCATATGGCGCCAAAAGTGAGCATCTGGCGCCAAAAGTGAGCATCTGGCGCCAAAAGTGAGCATCTGGCGCCAAAAGTGAGCATCTGGCGCCAAAAGTGAGCATCTGGCGCCAAAAGTGAGCATCTGGCGCCAAAAGTTAGCATCTGGAGCTAAAATTAGCATCTGGCGCCAAAAGTGAGCATCTGGCGCCAAAAGTGAGCATCTGGAGCTAAAATTAGCATCTGGCGCCAAAAGTGAGCATCTGGCGCCAAAAGTGAGCATCTGGCGCCAAAAGTGAGCATCTGGCGCCAAAAGTTAGCATTTGGAGCTAAAATTAGCATCTGGCGCCAAAAGTGAGCATCTGGCGCCAAAAGTTAGCATCTGGCGCCAAAATGAGCATCTGGAGCCAAAAGTGAGCATCTGGCGCCAAAAGTTAGCATCTGGAGCTAAAATTAGCATCTGGCGCCAAAAGTGAGCATCTGGCGCCAAAAGTTAGCATCTGGCGCCAAAATGAGCATCTGGAGCCAAAAGTGAGCATCTGGCGCCAAAAGTTAGCATCTGGAGCTAAAATTAGCATCTGGCGCCAAAAGTGAGCATCTGGCGCCAAAAGTGAGCATCTGGCGCCAAAAGTGAGCATCTGGCGCCAAAAGTGAGCATCTGGCGCCAAAACGAGCATATGCTGCCAAAATGAGATTAATGGCGCCAAAATGAGAATTTAATTTGCAAAATAAGGATTTAAGCGCCAAAATGAAAATCACGATGCTAGAAACGAACAAGTATCATAGCACCAGAGTAAAAAATCTGGTTACCTCGAGGGCCACTAAAAATTAAAGCTTATATGGTTAGCATTAATTAAACTTGCCACACTCCTTCACAATGTGTGTACGCAAACAATCAATTGGTTCTTGAACGCCCAGCCGTTCAGGATGCAGTCAGTCAGTCAGTAGGGCTTTCATTCCGGATGATAGAAATCAATTATAAGCCTTGGCTTGTTGACTCTTTGCCCATACAAGTCTTTGTAACTAAATCGACGTCTGTCCCTGTCCCCCCCGGTTAGAAAGAAGCAATAAAAAGTAGACCCCTGGGCGACTCCTAAAACAGTTGTATTTTTGGGATAAATTTATGCGCGGGAAACAAAAAGCTTCTTGCCTGCCTGCCTTCCCCTCTCAACTCCTAGACACGCGCAACACACACCTTTCCTTAATTTCTCCGCTATAGCCAATTTATTTCCTGTCTAAATGCCACTTCCGCTCCAGATATTTTTGGTAGAAAATTTGCATAACAATTGATAAAACAAAAATCAATGGTTGAAACTGCTCAAGAAATCAAAGTTGGCCTTGGTGAGAAAGCCATGGTTGGGCACGTGGTCTCCTATATAGCTGCGGCATTTCTTGGCGTTATCTTTGATGGCCAATATTATAGAGCTAGCTGTGTTGCATTGGATTTCTGTAAGACCTTTTCGTCACGCTTGGCTGGTTAATTCTTTCTTAGATATTGCAAAGTTTTTCAGCATTTGTTATACAAGCTGAGCTGCTCCCCTGAATCCAATATTGCGCCTATACATGCCATTAGATTAAGATTGGTTCACTGGATCAATCAGAATTTCAATGTTGCAATTTCTGTATGCGCAATCAAGCTATGCGGAGTCCGAGCAGCTGTATCTTAATTAAAATCTGCATAGCGTTTCGGATGTCTACAGGGGCAGCTCAAAATGGGAAATGATGCGAGTTGTTCACTTTCACTAAGGAAAATTAATTCTATAGCATTTTTAAACTGACAATAGAACAGGACTTTTGGATGAGGTTTTATGTACAAAATAAGCTTAAGATAATGACTCATCTGCACTATTGGCGCCTCATTTTTTACCCGTTGTGTTGGCGCCTCATTTTGTATATGTTGTGTTGGCGCCTCATTTTATACCCGTTGTGTTGGCGCCTCATTTTGTATATGTTGTGTTGGCGCCTCATTTTGTATATGTTGTGTTGGCGCCTCATTTTCTACCCATTGTGTTGGCGCCTCATTTTGTATCTGTTGTGTGTTGGCGCCTCATCTACAGCATAGACAACTCATACTATATTCGCTTTGTTAACGCTAAATACACTTCATCTAGCTTTGTGGCTTCTAGCGTGCGTGTCTCACTGCATAGGCGGAATGCCGCTGAACAAAGAGTGAGAACTAAAAAATAAAGATAGGAAAGGAAAAATATTAACAGTTGCATTTATTCTGTTAAAGATTGTGAAAATGTTACGTTTAGAAAGAGACACAATTTTGCGTAGAAAAAATCTTCAAAATGAAGCCAAACTAATTGTGTGAAATAAAAGCACGACAGCTACAAAGATGGAGAAATTCTAGATCAAGGCTTGCAGCCTCCGTGGAGTTCTGTCCGGAAGTCGAGTGTTGCAATTTTAATGTGAGATCGTTAATTGAAGAATTTTGAGCAACAATTATTGTAACAAAACCAGCTTTTTAATTCTCAAATTCTACTAAAATTTACCGACCAATTCGTCACCTTTTTTGTTTAACCGACTGTGCTGCGAAAATTTGTTTAATCTTAAAATAACGCAAACCAATTTGCTCCGTCTGACACTTACTATTATAGCTAGCTCAAAACAATAGCGCTTTAATAAAAATGAATTGTTTAATGATTTCGAAAAAAACTACTCCTTAATTCCCCTAATTTGATTAGCTAATCGATAGCATTGCATGGAGACAATTGAAAATGGTTTTTTGTTTAAAATTTGCGACGAAATTTCAATTATCTCTCTCTTGAAGTTACCTTGCCAACTGCTAAAAGCTCTCTTAAACAGACATCAATAAATCAAGCATTTAGTAAACACTTAAGGAGAAAAAAAATTGTCGCTTCCGCTACACACATCAGGCATGAAACAACCTATCTATCCTACTTACATGAGTAAGTAGGATAAAACACATTTTTTCGTTCTTCATTCGGATGAGTGGAGAATTTTGGTCAAGTCCAGTGCCGCTGACTGCTGTCTATGGCCGAAATCTCGAGGTTGCGTTAAATAGAAACGAAAAGCGGCAAAGAATTTCGGGTATATTGAAATCATTATTTAATTCTCAAGCTAGCTACTTGTAGCTACTAAAGTACTATTGATTGATTTATTGATTAGTTAGCGCTTGAATCAGAATGCCGTCGCTAATGAAGCTGTTCCGTGGAGGTCGAAGCCGACGCCGAAGCCCCAACGGGGAGCAGTCGCTTCAGCAGGAGCAGCAACAAGAACACCAGCATGAGCAGACGCAGCAGCAGGAGGAGGAGCAGAAAAATCAGCCAACACAGCAAATCGTAAGTTGAATTGAATACCAAAGTCAAAGATAGGATAATTGATTACCTAACTTTACTGGTGATTGAATTGTCTAACAGGGGATTCTTTTTGCATAACACATTATCAGTTTGTCTAACAGGTGATTTGGAGTTGTAGCCTAGTGGCTAGGGCGCCTGCCTTATGACCGGAAGGTCGTGGGTTCGAGTCCCGGCCCCTAGGAGACAATTTGTGCCCTTGAGCAAGGCACTTAATCCCGCATTGCTTCAGTCCACCCAGCTGTGATTGGGTACCAGTTTGAGCTGGGTAATAACTGATCCTGAAGCAGGCCCATCTTACCCTGAATGAAGATTCACTGTTCGCCAGACAGGTTCAAAATAAAAAGATGGAGCTGGCAGTGGGGTGCCTACCATGCCCGAGAGTGTTTCAGGTGCAACGGGTGTGCAGTCTTCACCTGCATCAGCAACTGCGCTGCAGGTTTACCTGTCAGCGTCTGTTATCATTATTATTATTAACAGGTGATCCATTTGTCTAACAGGTGATCCATTTGTCTAACAGGTGATCCATTTGTCTAACAGGTGATCAGTTTTTGTCTAACAGGTGATCCATTTGTCTAACAGGTGATCCATTTGTCTAACAGGGGATCCATTTGTCTAACAGGTGATCCATTTATCTAACAGGTGATCCAATTGTCTAACAGGTGATCCATTTGTCTAACAGGTGATCAGTTTTTGTCTAACAGGTGATCCATTTGTCTAACACGTGATAGTTTTGTACATTTTCCCATGAAACAGTCAAACAAGTTCACTAAACCCCCCCCCCCCCACAAACTGACAGGCCGACGGGGCCTCTCAATCAGCCAGCTCCCTAGCCCAGTCCAAGTCCTCCATGCTGGATGACAACACCAAAAAGCAGGCGGCGCCAAAGCGACTCGCCTCCCTGCGTCGCTCCCTCTCCCGACTAAGAGGCTCGTTTCGGCAAAAACGGCGACAGCAGAAAAATCCTTCGGAATCAACGGCCGCCAGCAGCTGCGACAACGTGCCGGCGGCAGCGGCGGCCGAAGCCGCTGACTTGGCCGCAGACGAGGACAATTCAGCTAGCGGAGATCACAGAAGACACTGCGGCGGAGACGAGCACGTTGCTATGGAGACCAGTTTGGCAGCTACAACGGAAGCGCTGGACGAGTTTGACGATGATTTAGTGGCCTCGGGCTGCACCAGCGTCGCCAGGAGGCACCGGCGCGAGCGTCGCTCGGAGGGACCCGCCGAGACTGGCCAGCAGCCGAGCCGGCAGCAGCAGGACAGCGTCGGCGATGTCAGCGACAAGACCAAAGCGAAAGAGAAAAAGAAGAAAGAAAAATCGGCGTCTTCAGGATCGGCCTCTGGGGCCCTGTCTTTTTTCCGGCGATTTCCTTCGGTGAAAAGGAAAAAGCCTGGCGCTGAGGGAGATGCGACAGTGGGAAACGGTAATATCAAATCGACAGATAGATAGATAGATATATTGATATATTGATAGATAGATTGATAGATAGATTGATAGATTGATAGATAGATTGATAGCCCAGGCATCCACAAACCTAAGAACTTCCTGAATGCTCCACACGCAGGCAGAGAAGCTGCTAAGCCGTCTGACAGCGTATCCGACTTTTCTTTCTCGGACGCGTCTCCACCGCCGCCTCCGGTGCCGCGTCGATTGACAACCGATCCGACATCGGACGATCAAATTGTCGCCCACACGCCGCCAAAGCCACCGCCGCCGATGTTGCCACCCCGTCGCCTGAAGGAGCTGATGGCGCGGCCTCCGTATGTCGCTACGCTGCCGGCAGCCGCAGGCGCTGCGGTGGTTTCGCAGCAGCAGCAGCAGCACAATTTCCAACGCGATTCGGAGCCCGACTCGGAGCAGCAACAGCAGCAGCCGCGCCAGCTGACGCACTTCGACGCAGCTCCGAGCAGGCAGGCGATCCCGCTGCTGCCGGCCCTGCCTTCAGTGCTGCCGAGGCGCTACAATCACGTCAGCGTTGGCTCGTCTTCCAGCAGTTGCTGCCGGTCCTCCGGCCAGCCGTGCGATCGGCTGTCATCGTCGAACGTCTGCGACGCGGTCACGGAGGAGGAATCCGAGGTTGGCGTCGCTCCGGCGCCGCAGGTTCGGGTGACAAACGCGGAGGACAGCGAGGAATCCTTGCTGGCTAGCGGTATGGAGCCGACCGCTAAATGGGCCGACCGACTCCTAGTCATGATGGACGGCGTGGCGAACGACGCTCTGACTGAGGAGGTCAGCACGGAGTTGGTTGCGACCGCAACGGACGCTGCATTGGAATCGGTTTTGTCCAATGTGACCGTGGAGCCGAAATTCGATGAAACAGTGGAAACGGAGCCAACTGCCGCAGATAAAGTTATTAAGCCGGATGTAACCATCGAAGCGGAGGATAATTCAAATTTAGAATCGAAGACCATTTTTTCTGAAGTTTTGTTCAACTCGGAAGTAACAATTGAACCGGTTGCTCGAGCGGAACCGGAAATGGCAGTGGAACCTGTCTCGGAAACCAACCCTGAAGAGAGCCTCGACGTGAAGCTTCAGGAAGACGACAAATCATTGATTCGAGACTTGCAACAAGAGGAGGACCCCATTTTTGAAATAAATCCGGAAATCGAAACGCGAACTGAGCCAAAAAGAACTGAGTCGCCAATAGCTGTGGACCAGCAAGCCGATGTGGCTGATCTACAAAACAAATCTGAAATTGACGATAACCCAGAAGTTGTCGTTGAACCGAGCAACGCGGCAAATTCAGACGGCATCACTCGCTTCTTTAACATAATAGAACTGGCTGATGTCATCCACACGGACGAATGCGAGATCACCGAGGTCCCTGCCGAGACGGATCCCGACAAGGCCGAACAGTCGGCAGCTGCTGATCAGGACGAAGCAGATTTGGATGAGGCCGGCAAATCGTGCCCCATCGAGTTCAACGCGAGTCCTCGTCGTCACGAGCCATCGTTGGAATCGTCCAGCTCTTCGTCAAGTAGCGAGGAATGCCTGATTGGTGCAGCTGTGTCTGGCCAGGAGAAGCCAGCAGCCAACCAGTGGGACGCTGCTGAAGATCCAATTTCTGCCGAAGTCACCATCGAAGAATTCGAAGAATCGTCCGAGAACAAACCAGTCGGCATCAGCCTGACAGTTGAAAGCTCGATTTTTGTTGGCGACGCTGGCGTTGAAAGCGACTGGCTCACTGACGAATTTTCTGAAGTGCTCGTCGGTGCAGCTGGCGGAGACGGTGGCGCAGCTCCGGCGGGAATAGGGAGCGCTCACACTAATCGGATGACGGACTGCTCAGCAGGCAATCACGATGAAATCGACGTCGACGAGGACAAAATCGGCCGGGTTTCGTCCACTTCGTCCCTCTGCGACTCGTCCTCCTCGTCCAGCAGCTCCTCGTCTTCGTCGCTGGCGTCCGTTTCATCGTCTGCGGTCACAACCTGCAGCGAGGACTCGGCCACCGATCGATGCCCCGCAGCGCCAGCCTCCGAGGTTGAACTGGTCAAATCTGTGGCCGAAGCCGTCAGCGAGACGGAGACACGCAGCCAAGCCACGGCCTCCGTGGTGATTGAGTCCGGCCTAGTCAAGACAGCCGTCTCCGCCTCGTCGCCGGTTGAATTGGCCAAGCCGTCCGAAGCAACTGAAGCCGAAGGTGACGCAGCTGATGAGTCGCTTGTCCTAACCTCCACGGAGCAGCAGCAGCCGCTGGAAGGGGAAGAGGAGCATCAAATCGTAGCAGAACCGTCCGGACAGGCTGACACAATTCGGTCTCTGTTTATCTCGTTTCGAGCCTTCTCGGACCAGGACGTTCTCAGTACGTCTGTCTCGGGGGGCGCCGCTGCTGTGGTTGATTCTTCTGAAATTCAGCTGACCTCAACGGACACAACCAGCGCGACTGGCGGTTGCGCTTGCGGAGTGGAAATTCTGGAGACTATGTCAGCCGATCCGGGCGAACTGGTGCAGGTTCGCTGTCTAGTCCAGGAGGCGCAGTCGGCGGCAGCACTGGACGACCGACCTCGAGAGAGGCAGCAGCGCCAGATAGAACAGCAAATCCAGCAGCACCTGTTCAAACCATTGGACTCAACTCGTCCCCTGACTGGCGACCAGGAGAGCTGCTTCGCCGCTTCGGGTGTGGAGCTCTCCGACCTGCTGGACAGAGCTCAGCACAGTGCGTGCGGTCTCCGTTTCGCCGAGGGCATGATTGTACGCCATGAGACCTGATCAATGCGCTAAATGTAACTTTCAGAGCTCACTTTGTGTGGATTGAGGACTATAAGCTGATACGCTTAACTCTGAATACAACGTATGACTTCTATAATTTTTTACTGACCGTGCAAATTAAGTGCACTATACTAGCAGATCCCTAAATCAAATGTTTAATGACATTTAGCATTTTAGTTTTACTATTTGATGGCAACTTGTGTACTTATTATTTGTAAAAAATTAGCAGCCTAAATAGATTATTTTCTAAATAGTAACAACGCTATATTTAGACGCAGAGATGTAATTTTAAACATTAAAGTATTAGTTTATAATCAACACTCCATCATTGATTAATGACATATACTTCGCTCTATGAACAAAAAATTACTTAATGTACGTACGACGTAGATGCGTATGTTTGCTTAACATTTTTGTCAAATACTACCTTAATAAGTAGATGTGCAACTCACTATCTGTGTAAAATTATGAAACTAAAGTCTGTCTTTTTTGTCTTGGTTAAGTTTGTATCAACTGGCAAATTTTAACGTCATTTATAAAACTGTGACTTAATTGTCACGAACAGTCGGTTTATTAAATTCTGCACTGGTAGATTTAATGCACAGCATTTTGGGACATGGATAATGCATTGAAACATAAGAAGAAGCGTAAGTTTTTTTTTCAAATATTGCATATAATACATTTAATTATTATTCTCACGCGCCAATCCTGAATACTTTTCAAAGAAGGGCAAGTATAAAAATCATTTTACAGGCTAACCAACCTAAGGATGCTTCATTTTATTATCATAAATTGCCTTCAGAATAAAGCACAAATTTACTTAATGTCCCTTTAGCATCCAACCTGACACTCTTACGACGCTTCATTCCTTACTACCTTGCAATCACACAATTTTGTAGCATATCGACGATCGGGTAATAATTAAACATGAAATTTCAACGAAAATTTATAATTGAAAATGTGCGAAACCAAATAGTCAAACAAAAATTATAAAATCCTAGTTAATGATATAAAAAATGACTAAGTATTACCTATTGTAGGTCTACTGTGAAATTTATATTACCAGCTATTTAAAAAAATTTAATTACTTGAGTTCGCTCGCCAAGTTGCTAGTGTATTGCTAGGGGTTTCAAACGGCGAAATTCCAAGATTTAAATATGACTCTATTTTAAGTTGTTGATGAGCCGTTACCTCGTTATTCCCTTTATGTCGTTCGGCTAATCTAGTTGAACATTAGTTGGAGCAGAAAATCATAAAGCTATTAATCTTTTTCGACTATGCGTTGTATCTCCTTTTTTAGTGAATAATAATATTTTCTTGGTGTCATTGTATAATAATATATTTTTTAGCGGTCAAAAGCATGGCTCTACAATTTATTTCTTTTCTTAAATTTCGATTGTTTTTATTTATGAAACAGAAATTTAGACAAAATGTCTTTCATACTTAAATGCTGTATAGTTATTAGTTGTTAACTGATTTTATGCGATTGGCACCTTGTTTTTCTAGTAGCAGGAATAATATTACTGGGCAGTTTATTTTCTTACCTAATTTATTTATGCTAGAATTTTTTTACAATTAAATATTTTTTATTAGTGCTAAAATTATTTACTCATTGATTGTATAAATTCAAAAGAAGGCCTAGGGGGGGGGGAAACTTAAAAAACTTTTGACAAGGATAAAAGGCTTGCTTTAGTTGGTTAAATTTTCAAATAACTAAAAAGAACTTATTTTAATGCAGCAGTGAAATATTATGCATGCTTATTTTATATTTTAAACTTTAAGTAATTTTATTCATTGATTTTGCTAAAGCTTTAAAAGTATTGGTTATTTATCATTAAAACTAATTCTTGGGTTGTTACTAATTATGTTTTATAACAGCTATATCCTTAATTTTTTTAAAAATGTTAATTTTTTATTTTAACGAAATTCTTTAATTGTTTATTGCCTTAGTTTCTCACAATTGACACGCGCCTCTTCTGTTTGACTAATGAATCTTAAAAAAATAATTTCAGTCGAAGGCAACTTCAATCAAGGAGGCTTTGGCCAAGTGGGAAGAGAAGAATGGCGCCAAGGCATCGGAGGCCACGGCTGTCAAACTTTATGGCCAGATCCCACCAATTGAGAAAATGGACGCGTCGCTGTCCACCCTGACTGCTTGCGAGTGAGTTTCGCATGTTTTAGTTTAAGCTTGAGATAAAACTTACTCTGTGCTCAAGAACTTTAGATTGATACTCTATTGTTTTTCTAACTTTCAGGCACCTCAGCTTGTCAACCAATGTGATAGAAAAAATCGCCAATCTAAACGGACTGAGTGAGTTGATTTGTTAAAATTCGGCTATTCAACCACAAATTTAATTGTTCCAAGCTTTTAACTTTGTTAATTTACTGAATTATTCTTACAGAAAATTTGAAAATTCTTTCACTTGGCCGAAACAACATCAAGAGTCTGACGGGGTTGGACGCCGTAGGCGACACCCTAGAAGAGTTGTGGATCTCCTACAACAACATTGAAAAACTAAAAGGCATCAACGTATTGAAGAAGCTCAAAGTGTTGTACATGTCGAACAACGTGGTGAAAGATTGGGCCGAATTTGCTAAGCTTGCTGAGCTGCCCTGTCTGGAAGACTTGCTGTTTGTTGGTTAGTAATTCTGTTTTAATTTATACTTAATAAACTTAGGTCAAATAACCGATCATTGTTTTTCACCTTCACAGGCAATCCCCTAGAAGAGAAGCACTCAGCTGAAGGCAATTGGAGAGACGAGGCCACTAAGCGCCTGGTCCGCATCAAGAAGCTGGACGGCGTGCCGGTGGTTCGGGACGAAGGCGACGATTAAAGAAAAAAAATTTCTCACAAATTGCTTATTTTTCAGTTGGCCTTTTAAAGCGAAAAAAATGTTTTCCTTTACATTTGACTTTATCAGTGTACGGTAAAATTTGTTGCAGCATGCTACTTACGAAAGTAGCAATAGTAGCGTGTGTAAAACAGTCTATGTGATAATTTGTTTAAAATCTATACAATATTAGACATCTTGAAGTTATTTTGTTAAGGGAATAATATTTAATTCGGTTGACAAACAGGATTTGTAAGAGTACTTGCTTTCGAAATTTAACTGAGCACGTTTTGATGATTGGGTTTTTTAAAATAAAACTTAATTAACTTTCTTAATTCAATTTGTAAACTGGTTTGTTGCTTTTTTAAACTACGATTTTATTTATTGGCTGTGAGAAATGAATAATATTGGAAGTCAAAATTTTATATTTGATGCAAAAATCATCTTTTCAGCAAATCGTGACATGTCAAAATTTAAAAGTCCAACCGGCGAAACCCAGCTGGTGAATGCCAGGCGCACTGAGGCCCTGGACGCACCGCATATCGAGCAGCTGGTCACTGAGGAAACCGTGCGACTTTTTGGTCAGGTCAGCGTCGTGGAAATTATGTGAGCTTTTGGAAACGTTTCCTCATGCTTGATCTTTGATTGAGGACGACTCAAAAATCAACCACTTGACCCAAAAATCAAGCACTTGACCCAAAAAATCAACCACTTGACCCAAACAATCAACCACTTGACCCAAAATAGACACTGACCCAACATAGACACTGACCCAACATAGACACTGACCCAAAATCGACCACTTGACCGAAAATCAATCACTTGACCACCCATTTATCTACTGGTATAAGTAGCATCTGCCTGAATTCAAACTTAGTACCGAAACAATCATTAAAAAAACGCAACCAACCCATTAACCCCCAATCAGCGAGAAGGCCCTCCTAGCTGTTGTGCTCAGCAACCAAGAGGGCGAGGTCATCGCTCACGCCGCATTTTTCGACTACCCGAACAAACCGAACACAAGTCGAATCAACTACAAAACTGATTGGGAATCTTGGCTAGCCTCTTCGTACAATGTGAAAGGCTGCAACTCGCTGAACAGCTTCTTCCTTCATCTGTTTGTTGCTAAGGAGGGCTACGAGTTGCCAGCCGCTGAAGAGATAATTCGTACAGCGTTTAATGCTGTCCCGGATTTGCACTTTATCTTCATGGTGGCTAATTCCGGGACTTATCCAAGTGAGTGACATTTTAAACAAAAAAAATAGTCAACTGAATCTACCTGCAAACGGTTTTGTTTGAATGATTTATAACTTTCATAGAATAGATATTAAATAGATATTAACTTAAAACGGTAAATTATGAAAAAAAAACTTCTGACTTCTGACCGGAAGGTCCTGAGTTCGAGCCCCTAAATTAAATTGACAATTTCTGCCCTCATCTTCAATAATCAAAAGATAATACGAGTATAATAACAAAAAAACCACCGGAAAATCCCCAATCGCCATTTCAAAGACGCAGCCCTGGACCAGCAGTTCACCCAGTGCGAGCTTCGCCCTGGCTGCCACCACCCGCCCGACTGCACCGTGTTCGCTCTGCGCCGACACGAGAACGTCCCGACGCTGCACATTCGTCCGGCCCTAGTTGAAGATCACGACGATCTGACGCCGATATTCAACCAGCAGAGCGAGATTTTGACGCGAACCTACGGAGAATATTTCCTTGCCGAGCTGATCGCTGGCCAAGACGACACAATGCGCTGTCTAGCTAGCGAAGTCAAAGGCAAAGCCGTCGGTTTTATGAGCATCACCAGCCAGATCAACTTGGACTTGTTGAACCAGTGCTACGAGTTGGCCGCATTTCACGGATTGAGGAAGCCGCATCCCGACGACCAGGTGAGAATTTCTAATTAGAGAAATAGCGAATCTTTAAGTGGCAAGTTAAGCTTTTTTTTCATAATATGTCAAAATATGACTAAAGCACAGAAATTTAAATCCATGATTTTTCGCTGTTTTCAATTAATTTGACATTTATTATTTTTAAAACTAGCTAAGAAAAGTGAATTTACATTTTAGTCGGGGAAAGACTAATGATAATAATTTCACTTGTATACTTCACGCAGGCACGCACTCAAACTCAGGTGTACATCTGGCCAGAATTTCTCTTCTCCAGCAGTGTACACTCTGTCTGCCCTAGGGGGAGGGGGGTTGGCCCTAATGAGTGTACGTTCAACGCCACCCCCTCCTCTGGCCACTTGTCCGCCAAAAACCTCTAATTCAATTTGTTATCTGTCCGCACAGATAATTTAATGTTATCTGTACCACCCTACCCCCCTCACTGAAAGGTCCTGCCGCCAAGAACACCATCGCCAGCCGAGGTTGCCGAACCTGCGGCTGCACCGAAAGCCGGCGGCAAAACTCCCACACCGCCGCCAAATGAAAACGACCAGCCCGCCAGCGAGGCAACTTCAGCCGATGCCGAGCGTGTCGAAACGGTCGAGAAGCTGTCAGATGTCGTCGCTGCCAGCGCCAAAAGCTCCCTAATTGACGAGGGAGACGACGACAACAAACGGATCGACGAAGTCGACGAAACCGCCGAGGCGGAGCTGGACGAAGCGGACGACGAGCCCGAGGAGGCCCGCGAGGAAGAAGACGAAGAAGGCGTCGTCGTATTGACGCCGATCGCCTCGCCGAAATCCTTGAGCCCAGAGGTGCCGCCAAACACAGCGGCTGCCCGCGCCGTCCGTCACTTCCAGCCGGTCTACCACGGCGAGTCGAACGCCGTCGTCATCCAGCTATTCGCCATCGCCGAGGCTCAGGATCCTCGGTCTGCCGACTTTCTTCCCCACGTGTTTCGCTTGTTCCCCAACGTGGACTTCGTCATCATCACCGTGCCAACCATGGTGCCAGAGTTCTCCTTGCTGCAGAGCTTCGTCCGGGTGACGCCGAAGGCATCCAGCACGCTCAACCAGGAGCTGTACGTCTTCCACCGCGGCGGCCTGGCCTGCAATCTGGAGGTTCGCGCGGCCAAGCCGTCCGACAGGTCGTCCGTGGTTCGTCTAGTAGATTCTTTGAGGCTGAAGGCCAGCCTGTTGAAAGATTTCGATTTGTTTTTGAATTTCAAGCGAGATCCGGTCAAGGTAGGGATTTGTTTTATTTTTAGCTCAAAATTAAATTCGTGGTATTAGTATACTAGAGATTATGTTCCATAATTTAAAAGTACAAACGACATTTTTTACACTGTAAAAGTACAAAACGGGATTTTCACGCTTTAAAAGTACACAAAGGAATTTTCTAAGATCTAAAAGTACACAGCAGGATTGCAGAAAAGTACAAAAAGTGGAATTTTCCACAATTTGAAAGTACGCAGGTAGATTTTACACACTAAAGAAGTACAAAAAGTTATTTTTATCAACTATTTAAAAGTACACAAAACATGTCCCGATAACATGACAATTAAGTCGCTATTGGTTCATGACTGTCACGTGATGGATTTTCCCATTGAACAGAAAGTACTTTGGGTACTTAGTACTCAAATTAAAAACGGATACCAAGTGAAAAAATCCTCGCAACCCGTCAACTCCTCAACCAGCACGGCGAACAAATCCAAGCCTTTGTCGCCCTGTGCCTCGGCCAACTGGTTGGAGTCGGCATCATGCGCAAAGAGGCCGACTCGGACGCCATGTACATGCGCTCGCACTACAACATTGAAGACTTCATCTATTATAATCATCACAGGAAGGACGAGCACGCCAGGCTCTACCATTTGGCATTGAATCCGATTTTCAATCACTATTCCAAGTTGTTTATTAAGGTGAGATGGCATCGGGTTGCATTGTTGTTCGTGTATGTAAATTGCTAATGTACATAGGAAAATTTACTGATGTACATTTAGCATGAACATTGCTAATGTACATGTAGCATGTACATTGTTGATGTACATAAAGCATGTACATTCTTATGCACACATAGAATTTAAATTGCCAATATACGCATATAATGCTCGTTTCTAATGCGCCCATTGAATGTACACTGAAAATTAAAATTTCAATCTGCCACGCAGGAAATGATGCGCCTCGGCGACAAGACCTGTCTGAGCTACCCAATCTATCCGCTGACCGCGCCCGAGGAGCTTCGATCGAAGTACAGCCAGCCAACAGCGCTGAGCTATTTTGTCCCAGTTCGCGCGAGACGCCAGATCCAATACCCGCTGGAGAAGCTCGGAGGCAATGCGCCTTCAGAGCGAGTCCTGATGGAGCAGCAGCCGTTCGCGTTGAATCACATCAACAGAAAATTGATATTCGAACCGAAAGTGACAGTCAACGCTAGGATTGTTGTTGTTGGCGCTTCGTCGACTGGAATCAGCTTCTTGGAGACGCTGGCCTTCTGGTATTTCAGCTCTCTGCCCTGTGCAATTACACTTAATGATTGATTTTGCTTTATTTTTTTATTTCCCTTATTTTTTTTCAGTCCGCATCTCCGATTTAACAATTTGATTTTGGTGTCGCCGCACGGTCTGCCAGGCGATTTGGAGCCGGACGAGCAGAGAGGCTGCATGACTTCGTCCGGGTGAGCGCTGGTGGATTGGCAGTTAAAAATTATAAAAAATCGGTGCAGTAGCACTTTTGCATTGAGTTCGTCGGCTTTCATAGACTTCTAGTGCATCACAATCGTTGGTATTTTTAGTGCATCTGCACTCATGTGTACATCAGCACTAATATACATTTCCTGTGCATCACAGTACTCATAGACTTTCACTGCATCAGCACTAATAGACTTCTAGTGCATCTGAACTCATAGACTTTTAGTGCATCAGTACTCATAGAATTTTAGTGCATCAGCACTCATGGAATTTTAGTGCATCTGCACTAATAGACTTTTAGTGCATCAGTACTCATAGAATTTTAGTGCATCAGCACTCATGGACTTTCAGTGCATCTGCACTTATAAGACTAGTTCATCAGCACTAATAGACTTCTAGTGCATCAGTACTCAAAGATTTTAGTGCATTAGCACTCAAAGAATTTTAGTGCATCAGCACTCATGGAATTTTAGTTCATCAGCACTAATAGACTTCTAGTGCATCTGTACTCAAAGAATTTTAGTGCATCAGTACTCATGGACTTTCGGTGCATCTGCACTTATAAGGCAGCCCTCTCCTAACCCTGGGCACTAGTTCATCAGCACTAATAGACTTCTAGTGCATCAGTACTACTCATAGATTTTAGTGCATCAGCACTCATGGACTCTCAGTGCATCTGCAATTATAAGACTTTCAGTGCATCTGCACTCATAAGACTTTTAGTGCATCTGCACTTATAAGACTTTCAGTGCATCTGCACTCATAAGACTTTTAGTGCATCTGCACTCATAAGACTTTTAGTGCATCTGCACTTATAAGACTTTTAGTGCATTAGAACTAATATAGATTTGTAGAGCGTAATTTCTCAGATACGAGAGTATTAAGTGCATGAGCACATAAAATAAATGTAATGCATCAGTACTCACCGTGACAACGGTGCAACAACTTAATCAAACTCAAACCATTCGAATTTTGTACAGCCTAATCTACGACAGCCGGGACTACGCTTGCATGTCCCTCCGCACCTGGGTCAGCGTGGTCTACGGCAAAATGACCAAAATTGATCGCAAGCGCAAAATAATCACGGTGAATGGAACCGCCAGAGTGCCGTACGACTATCTTATCCTGGCCACCGGCCTGCAGTACCAACCGGTGGCGGCGCTGCAGAAGGCGCCAAGTCAGCGCCAGATGCTCAGCGCCAAGCGCCTGCCGCCTCACCGGCCTAGAAACATGTTCTGCATCAACGATCCGTTTGACGCGGCGGCCGCGCTGCACTGGCTGGACAGGCGGCTCAACAAGCAGCAACTGGCCGGCAAGCTGATTGTCTATGGCCGAAGCCTGGACGCCTACGCCTGCGTGCAGGCACTGCTGGAGGCTGGCGTCCGACCTGAGAGCATCGTGCGAGTGCTCGATCCGGACTCGGTTAGTTGCTAAGGGATTTCCCAATCACAGAAAGCGTCGCTAAGGGATTCCCCCATCAGAGAAAGCGTAACTAAGGGATTCCCCAATCAGCCAAAGCGTAACTAAGGGATTCCCCCAATCAGCGAAAGCGTCGCTAAGGGATTCCCCCAATCAGAGAAAGCGTAACTAAGGGATTCCCCCAATCAGCCAAAGCGTAACTAAGGGATTCCCCCAATCAGCGAAAGCGTCGCTAAGGGATTCCCCCATCAGAGAAAGCGTAACTAAGGGATTCCCCAATCAGCCAAAGCATAACTAAGGGATTCCCCCAATCAGCGAAAGCGTCGCTAAGGGATTCCCCCAATCAGAGAAAGCGTAACTAAGGGATTCCCCCAATCAGCCAAAGCGTAACTAAGGGATTCCCCCAATCAGCGAAAGCGTCGCTAAGGGATTCCCCCAATCAGAGAAAGCGTAACTAAGGGATTCCCCCAATCAGCCAAAGCGTAACTAAGGGATTCCCCCAATCAGCGAAAGCGTCGCTAAGGGATTCCCCCAATCAGAGAAAGCGTAACTAAGGGATTCCCCAATCAGCCAAAGCGTAACTAAGGGATTCCCCCAATCAGAGAAAGCGTAACTAAGGGATTCCCCAATCAGCCAAAGCGTAACTAAGGGATTCCCCCAATCAGCCAAAGCGTAACCAAGGGATTCCCCAATCACCCAAAGCGTAACTAAGGGATTCCTCAATCACCCAAAGCGTAACTAAGGGATTCCCCAATAAGCCAAAGCGTAACTAAGGGATTCCCTATTTATTGCGCCATCTCCCAAGGGATTTCCTAACATATACAGAATCAACAAGAGAATTCCCTGTGATTAAAATGCCAGATGGATTTCCCAGTTTCTTCCTCATCATTCCCCATTTCATCCCAGCCAAATCCATTCGAGCACGACGACCACGTCGAGACGCAGGTGGAGGCGGCCCTGCACGCTGCGGGGGTGGCCGCCCACCGCGGCTTCCGCCTGCAGCAGTGGAACGACGGCGAGGCTGAGCCGCGTCAGCTGGAGCTGCTCAGCTTCGTGAGCGAGGAAGGCCAACGCGAGGTTCACTTGGACTGCTGCGTGAGTGGCTCGGGGTTCACCAATTTTGTCGGCGGTTGCGACGCTGCAGTTCACTAAACCAATTAACGATTCACAAATAAAGTCTATTATTTCCTAATCCAGTCGTTAATTCTTGAATTAAATCACTGATTCACCAATCCTGTCAGTGATTCACCGATTTATTCAGTGATTCATGAATCCTGTCAGTGATTCACCAATTCTGTCAGTGAGTGATCTGATTCTTTTAGTGATTCACCGATTTATTCAGTGATTCACAAATTCTGTCAGTGATTCACCGATTTATTCAGTGATTCACAAATTCTGTCAGTGATTTACCGATTCTGTCAGTGATTCACCGATTCTGTCAGTGATTCACCGATTCTGTCAGTAATGCACCAATCTGGTGAATGATTCACCAATCTGGTGAATGATTCACCAATCGGGTGAGTGATTCACCAATCGGATGAGTGATTCACCAATCCAGTCAATGATTCACTCACCCAGTGAATGATTCACCAATTTAGTCCATGATTCACCAAACCAATCGTTATTTAATAATCTATTGAATTGTTTAATTTATCATAGTTTTTGTTCACCAAATCCTCTTCTAGGCCCTATTTGCCTACGAACGCCTCGGCGTGGACTTCGACTGTTTCACCGCCGTGAATGACGCCTGCTTGGTATTCGATGGCCGACTAGTGATCGACGCCAACTTTCACACGAACGACGTGGCGATTCGGGCCGCCGGACCGCTGACCAAGTTTCAGCGAGCCTACCACGCCGACAATTGGAGTCACGCTAATTTTAATAGCAAGCGGGTGGGTGAACAGGTGAGTGAGTGGGTCAGGGTCAAAATTAGTGCTCTGCTCAATATTTCTTTCTTTCGTTACATTAGATATTTCACTTCACTATAAGATTTTAGCTCGAATCATAAGATTTGCTTTGAATTTTACTTAATTGTTTTAATTATTTTTTTAAATTTATTTACTTATTTCAAGGTTTTTTTAAATATAGTAAAACCTTGAGACATGTTTGATAACAAGAAATAAAAGTTTGTTTATTTAAGGATTTTTAAATTTTGAAAAATAAAAAGACTAATACCGACGCTAATAGCTTAATAAATTATTCATTGGATTTTTAACATAATTGTAACTTGCAGCCTATTAAAAATGTATCAAAATCAACATTTAAATATGAACATTAGTTGTGAACATTACATTAATTATGAACATTACCTTCATATGAACATATGAGCGTGCACAAGTTCCTTTGACAAATAACAATAGGTGACATTTTTGTGAACGTATTCACAAATTTTTGTCTATTATTTTAAAATCTTCTTTAAAAATTTAAATAATGTCTTGTTCAAATTAAGTATAAACCGAAAATTTTTTTGAATACATTATCATTTTATCGTCAAAATTTTGTTTAAGTTTAATAAAGAATTCAAAATGATTTGAAAGTACTGCTTGATAAAATAAAAATTTCTGTTGAAAATTCATTAACAATAAAAGCATATGGATAAGCGATTGATCTATGATAAGTCGATAATTAAATCAAGTTTGAACTTTTGACACCCTTCAACTCTGATTGCTTTTCCAAACCAATTAAATTTTGAAGCTTTCTTTGACCACCCCTTCCGACAGCTGGCCCAAGCTCTGTTGCGCTTGTTCGACCCCACGCTGGACCAGGACACTGAGCCGCCGCCCGAGCCGGCCAAACTCATTCCCCAGTTCGGGCACACGCCTAAAATGTACGGCGCTCGCCTGCCTGGCGCTTTTCATTATCTGCACGTGACCAGTCCGACCATGACCGACCATCTGCACCCGACTGTAGGCGACGAGGGTCGCTACTTGAAAACTTGCACCAAGGAGGGCAGCTATTTTAGGCTGCATCTAAATCAGTACGATAAGATTGACTCAATCACTTGTCTTAGTCATTCGGTGAGTTCAATTCAATGTAAAATGATAATGTACATTGCCGTGGGCTAGTCAGTGTTACTCTTTGAATGTACATTACAGTTTTTCTACTCTTAGATGTACATTGCTCCGTTCACAATGATGTACATTTCTGAAATCACCAATGTACATCTTTCAGACAATGTACACTAGCTTCCCAAGATTTTCCATTGATTTGAAGGCACTCTAAAGCGTGAATCTATTGTGCACTTATCCATGAGTGTTTTTATTTTCTCCATCGCATATAATTGCAGCCGTTTCCGTACAAGAACTACATTCAACTGTACGGTCTGCACCAGCGACTGCTCAACAACCTGGCCACGCGGTTCAAGGAGCGACTCATTCCAGATTTCTATGAGTAAGTGAAAATCATTTTACTAGGCTGACCAAAATATTTTGTTTTAATTGTCTCTTAAAAATTTAAATCAGGTTCTTCAATGAAACGTGGGCTTTGGCCTTCTATCACGATCGGTTCCCCGATTTCCGGGACGAATTGCGCGATCTTCTCTCTACTAGACCGGTGAGTTATTTATAGCTGATGGTTTCGGACTTGAATGTACATTCAAAATTTATTTTTGATCTCTGATTGGCTGGAGATCTACGACTAATTTAAAATTGAATGTACATGTGCTAGTCCTTGAGTCTTCTTACTTATCCTTCTCTAGCTTGATTGACAAGGGGTGAAGTGGCTCGGTGGTCTAGCGCGTCTGCCTTGTGTGCCACTGGTCCAGGTTCGACCCCGCGTTGTAGGTTGTATATTTTCCCTAGCGCGGTTTCGTGTGCAGGTTCACATTAATTTGGGGCCTTGTGCACGAATTGGTTGGGCTATGGGCCAGTTGTGCAATTTACGCCCATGAGGGCAACCCCCCCCAAAGCATAGAGAGAGTACATTCCTGGAACCGCCGCTTGTACACCCTATGTGAGTGCGTGACTGGGTGCCGGCCTGTGTGTGTGTCTATGCCTGCACACAGTATTTTGTGTGACTGAACGCGCTTCAGGAGTCAGCGCAATGGACAGTCATGCCCAGTCGCTAGTTGTGGGACGATGTCGGTTTAAGCGTCAAAGTGTCTACAGCCCTCCGACTTTTTTAAAGTAAAAAACAAACGAGTAAAACAAAAAAACTAATTACAGGCCCCAGACAAGCTATCTATCGAGGAACAAATCAGAAAATTGATGGAAGACGAAATTGGGGTAAGTTTGCTTATCGCACTACTCACAACGATGTCTCAGTAGTATAGTTTGGAAAGTTATTTACTTAAGTGACTTTCGCTTATTAACTTTATTTATAGCTAAGCCATGCTCAGCGAAGCCAGGTGAAAGAGGAGTACGCTCGAAGCGGCGCGAAACGAGCCCTGGAAACCAGATTCCTAAACTACATCAGCTACAACTATTATCACTTGCCGATGTACGCCAAACCCGAAATGGTGTAAAATTTCTAAATTCAAAAAACAAATTATCTCCCTTAAGAAACAAGGCCCGATTGATTTGCTGAAATTTGTTTACAAAGCTGAGCTGCTTCTAGGCTGTGAAAATCGATTTCTTTTAAACTTATATTTATTACAAATTTTGTTGCTAACATCTTTGGCTTTTAGACTTTTTATTGTTTGCGTTCAATTTTTTTCCTACTGTAAGAGGCAAAATCTGTTGCAATTTGCATCGTGGAGTTAGCAAGCTTTCTCTTGAGTTATTATTGAAAAAAAGTTGTTAGAAAATTGTCAGAAGCATCAGCTACTTATAGTAGTGCCTCAACTGAACAATAATAAGCAAATTTTTAACATTTTGTTAAAAGTATAGAAAATGAAAATAAAATAATTACCCTTAATAAACAGTGATTTTTCAAGTGAAATATAACAAATAAATGCATAAAACGTATCCTTTTTTTTAAATATTTTGTTGGCTTTTGTAAAAATTGTTTTTTGTTAGTGTGGGTAAAAAATATTCTTTAGAGAAAATTTTCCGAATAAGAACTTTAACTGAGTGGCTACAATGTAGATTCAGCTAGCATTCAGACTCACAATACGCTCCTACACCCTTAATGCGTACGTACTACGCACTCTGCAGAAAGTCATTACCAATTCAAGCAACTGTAGGAATCTAAATTGGAGCAGGACGGATCAATGCTCAGTGATCAAATTGTTTGGTTTGGTGATCAGCAGCTACAGTCAAACAAAAAACTATCGATTTAAACTCTGACTAGAAGACACAGCTGGTATAACTGCACAGTACTGAGCTGAGTAGCTAGCTATTAGTGGTTTCAGTGAAATTTTGAGCTACGATGGCACATTTTGACGCGCTATTCCTCATCATTCTCCTCCTGATTCTCAATAATCCCCTATTCGCTTTCGTGCCGAAACACTGCGCACAAAAATTGTCATCGAGTAGTTCGAATTCCCCGATTCCCTGCTGTCCCAACAACTGCGGCGGACCTACTAGGGGAGTTTGTTCCCCAGTTGAGCTGTCCCTGCCGGAGACGGAGTTTCTTGGCCTATCGAACGGCTCGCCGCTGCTCAAAGATGATCGTCTGGATTGGCCAACTAGATTTTTTAGTCATCTGTGCAGTTGCCATGGCAACCGGTTCGGACCGAGCTGCGAATCCTGCAAGCCGGGCTGGACAGGGTCGGACTGTGCAAGGCGGGAGCGGCCGCGGGTCAGGCGGAACCTGACTAGCTGGAGCTCCGAGGAGCTCGGCAAACTGCGTCGCCTGATGCTTCTGAGCCGTACGGGAGCCGCCACCATGGCCAACTTCGCCCTGCTGATTGAAGACGGGGATAAAAATCGTTCAGATCCTTGGAATCGGCCTCGCTTTCTCTACGATCAGTCGTTGCACTTTTATTTAGTGCATTTGCACTTTTACGCGCAACGCGGCACTTTGTCCGTGCCGCGCGATCAATGCGAAACTTCGGGACTGAGTTTTAATTTCAATCATCAGGTGAGTATCAAAGGGTTGACACAAACTAGATACAGTCTGACACAAACTAGATACCGTCTGACACGAACTAGATACAGTCTGACACAAACTAGATACAGTCTGACACGAACTAGATACAGTCTGACACGAACTAGATACAGTCTGACACAAACTAGATACAGTCTGACACAAACTAGATACAGTCTGACACAAACTAGATACAGTCTGACACGAACTAGATACATTCTGACACGAACTAGATACAGTCTGACACAAACTAGATACAGTCTGACACAAACTAAAGATACCGTCTGACACGAACTAGATACAGTCTGACACAAACTAGATACAGTCTGACACAAACTAGATACCGTCTGACACGAACTAGATACAGTCTGACACAAACTAGATACAGTCTGACACGAACTCGATACAGTCTGACACGAACTAGATACAGTCTGACACAAACTAGATACAGTCTGACACAAACTAAAGATACCGTCTGACACGAACTAGATACAGTCTGACACAAACTAGATACAGTCTGACACGAACTAGATACAGTCTGACACGAACTAGATACAGTCTGACACAAACTAGATACAGTCTGACACAAACTAGATACAGTCTGACACAAACTAGATACAGTCTGACACGAACTAGATACAGTCTGACACAAACTAGATACAGTCTGACACGAACTAGATACAATCTGACACAAACTAGATACAGTCTGACACGAACTAGATACAATCTGACACAAACTAGATACAATCTGACACAAACTAGATACAATCTGACACAAACTAGATACAATCTGACACAAAGTCTAGATACAATCAGACACAAACTAAAGATACATCTGACATAAACTAGATACATCTGACACATACTAGATACAATCTGACATAAACTGAATGCAGTCTGACACGAACTAGATACAATCTGACACAAACTAGATAAATCTGACACAAACTAGATACGGTCTGACATAAACTAAAGATACATCTGACATAAACTAGATACATCTGACACACACTAGATACAATCTGACACAAACTAGATACAATCTGACACAAAGTCTAGATACAATCAGACACAAACTAAAGATACATCTGACATAAACTAGATACATCTGACACATACTAGATACAATCTGACATAAACTGAATGCAGTCTGACACGAACTAGATACAATCTGACACAATTTAAAGATACAATCTGACACAAACTAGATAAATCTGACACAAACTAGATACAATCTGACACAAACTAGATACAATCTGACACAAACTAAAGATACATGTGATACAAACTAAAGATATATATGACACAAAGTCTAGATACAATCAGACACAAACTAAAGATACATCTGACACAAACTACATACAATCTGAGACAAACTAAGGATACAATCTGACACAAAGTCTAGATACAATCTGACACAAACTAGATACAATCTGACAAACTAGACACAATCTGACACAAACTAGATACAATCTGACACAAAATAGATACAATCTGACACAAACTAGATACAATCTGACACAAACTAGATACAATCTGACACAAACTAGATACAATCTGACACAAAATAGATAAATCTGACACAAACTAGATACGGTCTGACATAAACTAAAGATACATCTGACACAAACTAAAGATACATCTGACACAAACTAAAGATACATCTGACACAAACTAGATACAGTTTGACACAAACTAGATACAGTTTGACACAAACTAGATACAATCTGACACAAACTAGATACAATCTGACACAAACTAGATACAATCTGACACAAACTAGATACAATCTGACACAAACTAAAGATACATCAGACACAAACTAAATATATATATGACACAAAGTCTAGATACAATCAGACACAAACTAGATACAATCTGACACAAACTAGATACAATCTGACACAAACTAGATACAATCTGACACAAACTAGATACAATCTGACACAAACTAGATACAATCTGACACAAACTAGATACAATCTGACACAAAGTCTAGATACAATGAGACACAAACTAAAGATACATCTGACATAAACTAGATACATCTGACACATACTAGATACAATCTGACATAAACTGAATGCAGTCTGACACGAACTAGATACAATCTGACACAAACTAGATAAATCTGACACAAACTAGATACGGTCTGACATAAACTAAAGATACATCGGACATAAACTAGATACATCTGACACACACTAGATACAATCTGACACAAACTAGATACAATCTGAAACAAAGTCTAGATACAATCAGACACAAACTAAAGATACATCTGACATAAACTAGATACATCTGACACATACTAGATACAATCTGACATAAACTGAATGCAGTCTGACACGAACTAGATACAATCTGACACAATTTAAAGATACAATCTGACACAAACTAAAGATACATCTGACACAAACTAGATACAATCTGACACAAACTAAAGATACAATCTGACACAAAGTCTAGATACAATCTGACACAAACTAGATACAATCTGACAAACTAGACACAATCTGACACAAACTAGATACAATCTGACACAAACTAGATACAATCTGACACAAACTAGATACAATCTGACACAAACTAGATACAATCTGACACAAACTAGATACAATCTGACACAAACTAGATACAATCTGACACCAACTAGATAAATCTGACACAAACTAGATACGGTCTGACATAAACTAAAGATACATCTGACACAAACTAAAGATACATCTGACACTAACTAAAGATACATCTGACACAAACTAAAGATACATCTGACACAAACAAAGATACATCTGACACAAACTAGATAAATCTGACACTAACTAGATACATCTGACACAAACTAGATGCAATCTGACACAAACAAGATATAATCTGGCACAAACTAGATACAATCTGACACAAACTAGATACGGTCTGACACAAACTAAAGATACAATCTGACATAAACTAGATACAATCTGACACAAACTAGATACAATCTGACACAAACGAGATACGGTCTGACACAAACTAAAGATACATCTGACACATACTAGATGCAATCTGACACAAACTTGATACAATCTGACACAAACTAGATACAATCTGACACAAACTAGATACATCTGACACAAACTAGATGCAATCTGACACAAACTAGATACAATCTGACACAATTTAAAGATACAATCCGACACAAACTAGATAAATCTATATATGAATATGTAAATATATATATAAATATAATCTATATATGTAAATATATATATGACACAAAGTAAATAAATAAAAAATATATATAATCTATATATGTAAATATATATATGACACAAAGTCTAGATACAATCAGACACAAACTAGATACAATCTGACACAAACTAGATACAATCTGACACAAACTAGATACAATCTGACACAAACTAGATACAATCTGACACAAACTAGATACAATCTGACACAAAGTCTAGATACAATCAGACACAAACTAAAGATACATCTGACATAAACTAGATACATCTGACACATACTAGATACAATCTGACATAAACTGAATGCAGTCTGACACGAACTAGATACAATCTGACACAATTTAAAGATACAATCTGACACAAACTAAAGATACATCTGACACAAACTAGATACAATCTGACACAAACTAAAGATACAATCTGACACAAAGTCTAGATACAATCTGACACAAACTAGATACAATCTGACAAACTAGACACAATCTGACACAAACTAGATACAATCTGACACAAACTAGATACAATCTGACACAAACTAGATACAATCTGACACAAACTAGATACAATCTGACACAAACTAGATACAATCTGACACAAACTAGATACAATCTGACACCAACTAGATAAATCTGACACAAACTAGATACGGTCTGACACAAACTAGATACAATCTGACACCAACTAGATAAATCTGACACAAACTAGATACGGTCTGACATAAACTAAAGATACATCTGACACAAACTAAAGATACATCTGACACTAACTAAAGATACATCTGACACAAACTAAAGATACATCTGACACAAACTAAAGATACAATCTGACATAAACTAGATACAATCTGACACAAACTAGATACAATCTGACACAAACTAGATACGGTCTGACACAAACTAAAGATACATCTGACACATACTAGATGCAATCTGACACAAACTTAATACAATCTGACACAAACTAGATACATCTGACACAAACTAGATACAGTCTGACACGAACTAGATACATTCTGACACGAACTAGATACAGTCTGACACAAACTAGATACAGTCTGACACAAACTAAAGATACCGTCTGACACGAACTAGATACACAAACTAGATACACAATTTAAAGATACAATCTGACACAAACTAGATAAATCTGACACAAACTAGATACAATCTGACACAAACTAGATACAATCTGACACAAACTAAAGATACATGTGATACAAACTAAAGATATATATGACACAAAGTCTAGATACAATCAGACACAAACTAAAGATACATCTGACACAAACTAGATACAATCTGACACAAACTAGATACAATCTGACACAAAGTCTAGATACAATCTGACACAAACTAGATACAATCTGACAAACTAGACACAATCTGACACAAACTAGATACAATCTGACACAAAATAGATACAATCTGACACAAACTAGATACAATCTGACACAAACTAGATACAATCTGACACAAAATAGATAAATCTGACACAAACTAGATACGGTCTGACATAAACTAAAGATACATCTGACACAAACTAAAGATACATCTGACACAAACTAAAGATACATCTGACACAAACTAGATACAGTTTGACACAAACTAGATACAGTTTGACACAAACTAGATACAATCTGACACAAACTAGATACAATCTGACACAAACTAGATACAATCTGACACAAACTAGATACAATCTGACACAAACTAAAGATACATCAGACACAAACTAAATATATATATGACACAAAGTCTAGATACAATCAGACACAAACTAGATACAATCTGACACAAACTAGATACAATCTGACACAAACTAGATACAATCTGACACAAACTAGATACAATCTGACACAAACTAGATACAATCTGACACAAACTAGATACAATCTGACACAAAGTCTAGATACAATCAGACACAAACTAAAGATACATCTGACATAAACTAGATACATCTGACACATACTAGATACAATCTGACATAAACTGAATGCAGTCTGACACGAACTAGATACAATCTGACACAAACTAGATAAATCTGACACAAACTAGATACGGTCTGACATAAACTAAAGATACATCTGACATAAACTAGATACATCTGACACACACTAGATACAATCTGACACAAACTAGATACAATCTGACACAAAGTCTAGATACAATCAGACACAAACTAAAGATACATCTGACATAAACTAGATACATCTGACACATACTAGATACAATCTGACATAAACTGAATGCAGTCTGACACGAACTAGATACAATGTGACACAATTTAAAGATACATCTGACACTAACTAAAGATACATCTGACACAAACTAAAGATACATCTGACACAAACAAAGATACATCTGACACAAACTAGATAAATCTGACACAAACTAGATACATCTGACACAAACTAGATGCAATCTGACACAAACAAGATATAATCTGGCACAAGCTAGATACAATCTGACACAAACTAGATACGGTCTGACACAAACTAAAGATACAATCTGACATAAACTAGATACAATCTGACACAAACTAGATACAATCTGACACAAACGAGATACGGTCTGACACAAACTAGATACAATCTGACACAAACTAGATACATCTGACACAAACTAGATGCAATCTGACACAAACTAGATACAATCTGACACAATTTAAAGATACAATCCGACACAAACTAGATAAATCTATATATGAATATGTAAATATATATATAAATATAATCTATATATGTAAATATATATATGACACAAAGTAAATAAATAAAATATATATATAATCTATATATGTAAATATATATATGACACAAAGTCTAGATACAATCAGACACAAACTAGATACAATCTGACACAAACTAGATACAATCTGACACAAACTAGATACAATCTGACACAAACTAGATACAATCTGACACAAACTAGATACAATCTGACACAAACTAGATACAATCTGACACAAAGTCTAGATACAATCAGACACAAACTAAAGATACATCTGACATAAACTAGATACATCTGACACATACTAGATACAATCTGACATAAACTGAATGCAGTCTGACACGAACTAGATACAATCTGACACAATTTAAAGATACAATCTGACACAAACTAAAGATACATCTGACACAAACTAGATACAATCTGACACAAACTAAAGATACAATCTGACACAAAGTCTAGATACAATCTGACACAAACTAGATACGGTCTGACACAAACTAAAGATACATGTGACACAAACTAGATACAATCTGACACAAACTAGATACAATCTGACACAAACTAAAGATACATCAGACACAAACTAAAGATATATATGACACAAAGTCTAGATACAATCAGACACAAACTAAAGATACATCTGACACAAACTAAAGATACATCTGACACAAACTAGATACAATCTGACACAAACTGAATACAGTCTGACACAAACTAGATACAATCTGACACAAACGAGATACGGTCTGACACAAACTAAAGATACATGTGACACAAACTAGATGCAATCTGACACAAACTAGATACGGTCTGACACAAACTAAAGATACATGTGACACAAACTAGATACAATCTGACACAAACTAGATACAATCTGACACAAACTAGATACAATCTGACACAAACTAGATACAATCTGACACAAACTAGATACAATCTGACACAAACTAGATACAATCTGACACAAACTAGATACAATCTGACACAAAGTCTAGATACAATCAGACACAAACTAAAGATACATCTGACATAAACTAGATACATCTGACACATACTAGATACAATCTGACATAAACTGAATGCAGTCTGACACGAACTAGATACAATGTGACACAATTTAAAGATACAATCTGACACAAACTAAAGATACATCTGACACAAACTAGATACAATCTGACACAAACTAAAGATACAATCTGACACAAAGTCTAGATACAATCTGACACAAACTAGATACGGTCTGACACAAACTAAAGATACATGTGACACAAACTAGATACAATCTGACACAAACTAGATACAATCTGACACAAACTAAAGATACATCAGACACAAACTAAAGATATATATGACACAAAGTCTAGATACAATCAGACACAAACTAAAGATACATCTGACACAAACTAAAGATACATCTGACACAAACTAGATACAATCTGACACAAACTGAATACAGTCTGACACAAACTAGATACAATCTGACACAAACGAGATACGGTCTGACACAAACTAAAGATACATGTGACACAAACTAGATGCAATCTGACACAAACTAGATACGGTCTGACACAAACTAAAGATACATGTGACACAAACTAGATACAATCTGACACAAACTAGATACAATCTGACACAAACTAGATACAATCTGACACAAACTAGATACGGTCTGACACAAACTAAAGATACATGTGACACAAACTAGATACAATCTGACACAAACTAGATACAATCTGACACAAACTAGATACAATCTGACACAAACTAGATACAATCTGACACAAACTAGATACAATCTGACACAAACTAGATACAATCTGACACAAACTGAATACAGTCTGACACAAACTAGATACAATCTGACACAAACTAAAGATACAATCTGACACAAAGTCTAGATACAATCTGACACAAACTAGATGCAATCTGACACAAACTAGATACAATCTGACACAAACTAGACACAATCTGACACAAACTAGATGCAATCTTACACAAACTAAAGATACAATCTGACACAAAGTCTAGATACAATCTGACACAAACTAGATACATCTGACACAAACTAGATGCAATCTGACACAAACTAGATACAATCTGACACAATTTAAAGATACAATCTGACACAAACTAGATAAATCTGACACAAACTAGATACGGTCTGACACAAACTAAAGATACATGTGACACAAACTAGATTCAATCTGACACAAACTAGATACAATCTGACACAAACTAAAGATACATCAGACACAAACTAAAGATATATATGACACAAAGTCTAGATACAATCAGACACAAACTAAAGATACATCTGACACAAACTAACGATACATCTGACACAAACTAGATACAATCTGACACAAACTGAATACAGTCTGACACAAACTAGATACAATCTGACACAAACTAGATACGGTCTGACACAAACTAAAGATACATGTGACACAAACTAGATGCAATCTGACACAAACTAGATACGGTCTGACACAAACTAAAGATACATTTGACACAAAAAAGATACAATCTGACACAAACTAGATACAATCTGACACAAACTAGATACAATCTGACACAAACTAGATACGGTCTGACACAAACTAAAGATACATGTGACACAAACTAGATACAATCGGACACAAACTAGATACAATCTGACACAAACTAGATAAAATCTGACACAAACTAGATACAATCTGACACAAACTAGATACAATCTGACACAAACTAGATACAATCTGACACAAACTGAATACAGTCTGACACAAACTAGATACAATCTGACACAAACTAAAGATACAATCTGACACAAAGTCTAGATACAATCTGACACAAACTAGATGCAATCTAACACAAACTAGATACAATCTGACACAAACTAGACACAATCTGACACAAACTAGATGCAATCTTACACAAACTAAAGATACAATCTGACACAAAGTCTAGATACAATCTGACACAAACTAGATACATCTGACACAAACTAGATGCAGTCTGACACAAACTAGATACAATCTGACACAATTTAAAGATACAATCTGACACAAACTATATAAATCTGACACAAACTAGATACGGTCTGACACAAACTAAAGATACATGTGACACAAACTAGATACAATCTGACACAAACTAGATACAATCTGACACAAACTAAAGATACATCAGACACAAACTAAAGATATATATGACACAAAGTCTAGATACAATCAGACACAAACTAAAGATACATCTGACACAAACTAAAGATACATCTGACACAAACTAGATACAATCTGACACAAACTGAATACAGTCTGACACAAACTAGATACAATCTGACACAAAATAGATACGTTCTGACACAAACTAAAGATACATGTGACACAAACTAGATGCAATCTGACACAAACTAGATACGGTCTGACACAAACTAAAGATACATGTGACACAAACTAGATACAATCTGACACAAACTAGATACAATCTGACACAAACTAGATACAATCTGACACAAACTAGATACAATCTGACACAAACTAGATACGGTCTGACACAAACTAAAGATACATGTGACACAAACTAGATACAATCTGACACAAACTAGATACAATCTGACACAAACTAAAGATACATCAGACACAAACTAAAGATATATATGACACAAAGTCTAGATACAATCAGACACAAACTAAAGATACATCTGACACAAACTAAAGATACATCTGACACAAACTAGATACAATCTGACACAAACTAAAGATACAATCTGACACAAAGTCTAGATACAATCTGACACAAACTAGATGCAATCTGACACAAACTAGATACAATCTGACACAAACTAGACACAATCTGACACAAACTAGATGCAATCTTACACAAACTAAAGATACAATCTGACACAAAGTCTAGATACAATCTGACACAAACTAGATACATCTGACACAAACTAGATGCAATCTGACACAAACTAGATACAATCTGACACAATTTAAAGATACAATCTGACACAAACTAGATAAATCTGACACAAACTAGATACGGTCTGACACAAACTAAAGATACATGTGACACAAACTAGATACAATCTGACACAAACTAGATACAATCTGACACAAACTAAAGATACATCAGACACAAACTAAAGATATATATGACACAAAGTCTAGATACAATCAGACACAAACTAAAGATACATCTGACACAAACTAAAGATACATCTGACACAAACTAGATACAATCTGACACAAACTGAATACAGTCTGACACAAACTAGATACAATCTGACACAAACTAGATACGGTCTGACACAAACTAAAGATACATGTGACACAAACTAGATGCAATCTGACACAAACTAGATACGGTCTGACACAAACTAAAGATACATGTGACACAAACTAGATACAATCTGACACAAACTAGATACAATCTGACACAAACTAGATACAATCTGACACAAACTAGATACGGTCTGACACAAACTAAAGATACATGTGACACAAACTAGATACAATCTGACACAAACTAGATACAATCTGACACAAACTAGATACAATCTGACACAAACTAGATACAATCTGACACAAACTAGATACAATCTGACACAAACTAGATACAATCTGACACAAACTGAATACAGTCTGACACAAACTAGATACAATCTGACACAAACTAAAGATACAATCTGACACAAAGTCTAGATACAATCTGACACAAACTAGATGCAATCTGACACAAACTAGATACAATCTGACACAAACTAGACACAATCTGACACAAACTAGATGCAATCTTACACAAACTAAAGATACAATCTGACACAAAGTCTAGATACAATCTGACACAAACTAGATACATCTGACACAAACTAGATGCAATCTGACACAAACTAGATACAATCTGACACAATTTAAAGATACAATCTGACACAAACTAGATAAATCTGACACAAACTAGATACGGTCTGACACAAACTAAAGATACATGTGACACAAACTAGATACAATCTGACACAAACTAGATACAATCTGACACAAACTAAAGATACATCAGACACAAACTAAAGATATATATGACACAAAGTCTAGATACAATCAGACACAAACTAAAGATACATCTGACACAAACTAAAGATACATCTGACACAAACTAGATACAATCTGACACAAACTGAATACAGTCTGACACAAACTAGATACAATCTGACACAAACTAGATACGGTCTGACACAAACTAAAGATACATGTGACACAAACTAGATGCAATCTGACACAAACTAGATACGGTCTGACACAAACTAAAGATACATGTGACACAAACTAGATACAATCTGACACAAACTAGATACAATCTGACACAAACTAAAGATACATCAGACACAAACTAAAGATATATATGACACAAAGTCTAGATACAATCAGACACAAACTAAAGATACATCTGACACAAACTAAAGATACATCTGACACAAACTAGATACAATCTGACACAAACTGAATACAGTCTGACACAAACTAGATACAATCTGACACAAACTAGATACGGTCTGACACAAACTAAAGATACATGTGACACAAACTAGATGCAATCTGACACAAACTAGATACGGTCTGACACAAACTAAAGATACATGTGACACAAACTAGATACAATCTGACACAAACTAGATACAATCTGACACAAACTAGATACAATCTGACACAAACTAGATACGGTCTGACACAAACTAAAGATACATGTGACACAAACTAGATACAATCTGACACAAACTAGATACAATCTGACACAAACTAGATACAATCTGACACAAACTAGATACAATCTGACACAAACTAGATACAATCTGACACAAACTAGATACAATCTGACACAAACTAGATACGGTCTGACACAAACTAAAGATACATGTGACACAAACTAGATACAATCTGACACAAACTAGATACAATCTGACACAAACTAGATACAATCTGACACAAGCTAGATACAATCTGACACAAACTAGATACAATCTGACACAAACTAGATACAATCTGACACAAACTAGATACAATCTGACACAAACTAAAGATACATCAGACACAAACTAAAGATATATATGACACAAATTCTAGATACAATCAGACACAAACTAAAGATACATGTGACACAAACTAGATACAATCTGACACAAACTGAATACAGTCTGACACAAACTAGATACAATCTGACACAAACTAAAGATACAATCTGACACAAAGTCTAGATACAATCTGACAAACTAGACACAATCTGACACAAACTAGATACAATCTGACACAAACTGAATACAATCTGACAGATACAAACTGACACAACAAACTCAAACCATTCAGGGCAACAACTTCCTACCGTGGCACCGCTATTTCATTCTGGTCTGGGAGCGAGCCCTGCAGAAACTAGCAGCTGAACAACTAAACTGGTTTGATTTCGCCCTGCCCTACTGGGACTGGACCGATGCGAAGGCATGCGGGCTGGTTTGCAGTCGTCAACTATTTGATTTGGCGTCTTCAGACAGTCCGTTTGGCAACTGGGAGGAGCTGTGCGCATCCCAGTTCAATCACGGGGCCACTTGTTTCGGCTGTTTGGATAAAAATTCCAGTTTGAAACGAAATGTCACAAGAGAATGGATGGATGGCTGGTTTGCGACTAGACAAGAATTGAATTTCGTTGCAACCAGGTTAGTTGTTTCTGTGGCTGGGGTATCGGATTTATGACCTGAAGGTCGAGGGTTCGAGTCCCCAAACCATTTACCTTGTAGCTTATGAATCTGTCATGGTCTAGAAAACACAAAACGTTAAATTATCGCATACGTTGAAAAACCTAAGGCCTCGCTACTACCAGCACAACGATCTGGCCTGTAGAAGCCTCGTACTGGCATTGGAAGGCGAATGCGGACCCGGGGGACTGACTGCCAGGTACTTCATGCACAACCGGCTGCACGCGCTGGTCAACGGGAGTTTTAGCCACGGCGCCACGTCGCCTAATGATCCCCTGTTCCCGCTGCATCACGCTCAGGTTAGTTTTCTGGCTAACTTGACTCCACGGTGTGTGGACTCTCATTCTCACACTCTACTACTGTGTGTGGACTCTCATTCTCACACTCTACTACTGTGTGTGGACTCTCATTCTCAGACTCTGCTGTATTTGGACTCTCATTCTCAGACTCTACTCTATGTGGACTCTCATTCTCAAAATCTACTGTGTGTGGACTCTCATTCTCAGATTCTACTACTGTCTGTGGACTCTCATTTTCAGAATCTACTGTGTGTGGACTCTCATTCTCAAAATCTACTGTTTGTGGACTCTCATTCTCAGACTCTACTGTGTGTGGACTCTCATTCTCAGACTCTACTGTGTGTGTGGACTCTCATTCTCAGACTCTACTACTGTTTGTGGACTCTCATTCTCAGACTCTACTGTGTGTGGACTCTCATTCTCAAAATCTACTGTTTGTGGACTCTCATTTTCAGAATCTACTGTGTGTGGACTCTCATTCTCAAAATCTACTGTGTGTGGACTCTCATTCTCAGATTCTACTACTGTTTGTGGACTCTCATTTTCAGAATCTACTGTGTGTGGACTCTCATTCTCAAAATCTACTGTGTGTGGACTCTCATTTTCAGAATCTACTGTGTGTGGACTCTCATTCTTTAAATCTACTGTTTGTGGACTCTCATTTTCAGAATCTACTGTGTGTGGACTCTCATTCTTACAGTCTACTTTTCTTCAACCCAAATTAGTCTACCAAAAAACCCCTTCAGATCGACCGAATCCTGGAGTCCTGGCTCAACGCCTACGGTCACTCCAAAGCGGTGCTGGAGCTGCCGGAGATGCACCAGGGCAGGCCGGGTCACGGACCAGAGAGCCATTTAGTTGGTTTCCTGCCGCCGATGAAGGCCAAAGATGTGCTGGTGCCAACGCAAGCTCTGGGTTACGTTTATGACACTTTGACGCTCTAAATTATATTAAAATCAAATCAAATTAATTTGTTAAATAGGGTGTCAAATTAAGTAAATTAAAAAGAGAAACTTATTCCGAACAGCGATTTTAAGTGAAAAAAAATTTAATCTGCATTCAACCACTCAGCCGAACGGCTAGCACAAGTTGGTGTTGATCTAGAGAACGCCATAATAATTAAAGGATCATCAAGTGCAGATTTTAGTAGTAATAAAATATTTCTTGGAATACATATTTGACTATTATATAGATAGACAGATAGACAGACAGAAAGACAGACAAACAGGCACAGACAGACAGACAGACAGACAGACAGACAGACAGACAGACAGACAGACAGACAGACAGACAGACAGGCAGACAGACAGACACACAGACAGACAGACAGACAGACAGACAGAAAGACAGACACGCAGGCAGGCAGGCAGACAGGCAGGGAGACAGGCAGGCAGACAGGCAGACAGACAGACAGACAGAAAGACAGACACGCAGGCAGACAGAAAGACAGACAGAAATACAGACAGGCAGACAGGCAGACAGATAGACAGACAGACAGAAAGATAGACAGACACAGACAGATGGGCAGGCAGACAGAGACTCAGAAAAGGTAAAAATCAACAATTAAAAACGATAGGCTGGTCGGATAAAGTAAAAAAAACATATATAGCTTCTACGAGCTAGAATAAAGCGCTGGATGCAGATAAAGAAAAAAAGAAAAATTTTTTCCACTTAGCTTATTGGATTAATACGTTTTTAGAACTCAGACAGAATGATAGCAACTCTGCTGCCTCTGTTTCAGCCCATGCAGTTGTTTTTGTCAAATAAAACTGCAGCTTCTGCTGTGGCCTTGGCTTTAATGAAATATTCAAACGATCATGGCGAGCCTCTTCTAGCCTGGCCCATGGAAACAAAAAAAATAAACAGCTGAGCTCAGCTTTGCCTACCCCCCCCCCCTGAACATCTCATCCCCTTCGTTGACAACAATATTCATTAGCGGATGCAAGCCAGCTAACATGCAGGAGCAGAAGATAGATAATTCAACGCAAAATTTGCTTGCTGGGACTGCCTCAACTGCTGCTGAAACTGACGGAAGCTTAACTTTGTTCCAAGCTGTTTTCCAGATTAAAATGCCTGCACAAGAAGTCCTCCTTATACTTTTTGTACGTCTGGCGTTAATCCAAGTTTCCTGCGGAAGTCCAGCTGCTCCGTCAACCAGCTGCCTTCGATACCGACGCTACTTCTTCAAGCCGGCTTGTCCGGACTCCAAGGTGTTGACGATCTCGGATGAAAGTGGCTGCGCTCTCGCCGCCTCGATGTCAGGCCCCGAGTCCGCTGCAGTGATGACGTCATCAGGTGGAAAATCGTGTCACGTGACCGCCGCCCTGTGTCCCCGCTACCAGCTGTGCTCCGCTGACTGCTCATCCGTGCTCATGCCAATGGGGTTGACGGCTCTCAAACACGTCGTCATGAGCGTGAAGAGGGGCTGCGGCCACAAGGTGTGGGACGTGCTGAACACCCTGCCTGCCCACGCTGACCATGCGGTTCAGCCCGCACATCCTGAGGCCGCCGTTCTGCCCGATGTTTTCCGATCGAGTCTGCTGGACAATGTGCAGCGTCTGATCTCCGGTCTGGTGTACAAGCACTTCGTCGTGCAGCTGTACAAGGGCTCGGCTGTGGTGGTGAGACTCGTGTTCGACGTCGGCTCCGCGTCCTCGAGCCTCGACAAGCTGAACTGGTTCCGCAAGGAGCGCCTGGTAGAGAGCTGGCCGGTTAGCAACCTGACCGCCATGAGCACCAACTTATTTAGCATCGAAGGAGTCACAAACAGTCCAAATGACAGAAGGTTTTTCATCAACTTCTCCTACGGTGGATGCCCAGTTGATCGCGGATTCATGGTGGTCCTGGACACGAAGGACGATGTCTGTGCCATGTACCGATTCACGAGCCCTATTCCTAGAATCGTTTACAGCTCGGACCCGTGGAACTCGATGGAGTCCACACTGCAGGACGCTGACTATATAGCTATTATGGTTCGTTAAACTGACCCAGCTGCTTGAATCCTGAGTAGGAAGATCTCACGTTTTTATTCGTTTCTGTATTATTCTATACTGCTACTACATGTAGTAGTAATATTTTATTATTTTTATTATTATTACTACATGTACTACTGCCATTACAATTTTTCTAGTAATAACAATATACTATTTATTGCTATCATTTTTCTGTTATTTCTATTTCTAATTTGTTTGTCCTACTAACTAGTAAATATCGTAGTGTGAAAACTTTTTCCTAAGAGGTAATCCCTGCTTAAAGAACTGAAAGAGTTGTGTTTACCAATAATTAACAATTTCCTACTATGAGTAGCTTAAGCAAATAAAATTCAATTCAATATAATATTTTGGCTCCCAGTCGGAGAGAATTGAAGTTTCTGCGCACGCCACTGCAAATTCTTAAGCACATAATTTTTTGACGATGACTAAAATTTCTACCTGTAAAGGATTGACGATTTCTGTGTCATTTCTGCCCGGCAAATCGGGGAAGGGGATTAATTGATTATCCATTAATTGGGGATAGAGGATTAGGCAGTTGCCTAATTAAGTGCAGGTTTAATAATTTTTTGAAGCTTAGGGTAAGGCCTTATAATACAGCATCAGTCTGTTAGGGTGTTTGAGCCCGCAACTTTGCCCCAACAATTGCTAACTAGAAATTACGGCATCATGAATGGATTTTGTTTCTCTCTGCAGAGGGGAGGTTTCCACTTGACTTACTTGACTTAAGTCAAGGGGAGGTTTCGACATTAATAATAATAATAATAACAGACGCTGACAGGTAAACCTGCAGCGCAGTTGCTGATGCAGGTGAAGACTGCACACCCGTTGCACCTGAAACACTCTCGGGCATGGTAGGCACCCCACTGCCAGCTCCATCTTTTTATTTTGAACCTGTCTGGCGAACAGTGAATCTTCATTCAGGGTAAGATGGGCCTGCTTCAGGATCAGTTATTACCCAGCATATGCTGGTACCCTGTCACAGCTGGGTGGACTGAAGCAATGCGGGATTAAGTGCCTTGCTCAAGGGCACAAATTGTCTCCTAGGGGCCGGGACTCGAACCCAAGACCTTCCGGTCATAAGGCAGGCGCCCTAGCCACTAGGCTACAACTCCCTTTCCACAACTTTCCACATTGCTAAAGCTGATATGCTGCAAACATAGAAAAGATCCGCAATTGTCCATTACCTGCTATATCCTGGATTCACAATCACATAAAATAGATTGATGAAGGCACATAAAAAAGCCGACTTCAAAATGTTTTTATTTGAGCATCAAATAATACTCAAAACAAATTTAGTTTGGGTCCGCTTCTATTTTCTCAATGCTTTTTTCGTTCTAACAAAATTTGTACGATAAGTATTACTACAAGTAGATAAGTAGGGGTTTTTATACACACAGCTTCACAAAAATTTAATTATTAAAAAACTCTAGAATTCAAATCCATCACCAACAAATTAACAAACAATTTATCAATTAATCAATCAAGTTATTATAGTTCTTGTTCAAATTTGACGTTCGGAATCACAGAACGATGCGAAAGCAATGAAAAAACCGTTCATATAATTGGTCGCAAAAAGTTTCTGGAAGCAGCAACAAGCAATAACAAACACTAAAACAACAATAACAAGCTACAAGGAATGAACAGATGGGGAGTCAACTATATCTAAGGACGCTAGTGAGGTTTTTGCTCCCCACAGTATTTTTTCAGATGCTTAACAAAGTGTTTACTACTGAAAGTAATATCAGAAACCGACAGTGTCTATAAGATGAATTGCATTAATTGGAATTGAAAAAAAACAACAAAGCATTCAATTTGGTAGCAATAATAGCGTGTTAGCTAGATAATACGGGATAAGCAAAATGACCAGAGACAAGAACGATTTGTACAGCTTTTCAAAGTAAAATCAAATTGAAGCAAAGCCGCAAATTTTACAAGCAGCAGTTGTCATTTTGCAAACCTCAATACAGAATAGAACAAAGTGCAAAAATGTGGCATATTATTTTATTCTACGCTACACAGAAATATAATTTTAAACCCATGTTTTAAAAAATGACACCTTTGCTTTGAAAATGGCAACCCCTGTTTAAAAAATGGCACCCATGCTTTGAAAATGGCACCCGTGTTTTAAAAATGGCACCCCACGTTTTGAAAATGGCACCCATTGTTTAAAAAGATGGCACCTATGTTTTGAAAATGGCTCTTGTGTTTTGGAAATGGCTCCCCGCTCTTTGAAAATGGCACCCAGTGGTTTAAAAATGGCACCCAGTGTTTTAAAAATGGCACCCCGCGTTTTGAAAATGGCTCTCGTGTTTTGGAAATGGCACCCATGTTTAAAAAATGGCACCCAGTGTTCTAAAAATGGCACCCATGCTTTGAAAATGGCACTCGTGTTTTGAAAATGGCACCCCACGTTTTGAAAATGGCACCCAGTGTTTAAAAATGGCACCCATGTTTAAAAAATGGCACCCATGGTTAAAAAAGGCACCTATGTTTTGAAAATGGCTCTCGTGTTTTGGAAATGGCTTCCGTGTTTTGAAAATGACACCCAGTGTTTTAGAAATGGCACCCATGCTTTGAAAATGGCACCCCGTGTTTACGAATGGCATCCTATGCTTTAAAAATGGCACCCCGTGTTAAAAAAACTTTTATCGAACAATTTTGTAAGCTACACTTCATTGACAGCTGAAAAAGCGCACTAAATGATTTAAGAACAGCTAATAAAGAGGAGCTAAACAAAACAGCGCGCTAAACCGTGAGAACGTCAAGCTGCCGGCAGAGCCCAAACCGTGGCGGTCCTGTCGGCGCTTGAGCTGACGAAAGCCATTTGATTTGGGTGCCAGCGACATTGGATCACTTTGTCTCGGTGCTCCGCTATGGTAACGTTGGGTAGAGCGTGCATCAGGTCGCCTGCGGAGGGGTGGGCCGGGGTTGTATGTGACCTATATGAGATGGTCTGAGAGAATTTTTTTCAACTAGAACGATATAATTATAAGGGTAAAACGATATGATAAAATGATTTCTAAGAATCACATGATAATCAGGAATATTTTTAAGAAAAATGGTTAAAATGATTATTTCTAAGAACGTGATAATTACCAGGATATCTAAGAATCGAATGATTACGAGGATAATTTCTAATAATCTAATGATTAGTACCAGGATGATATCTAAGAATCCAATGATTACCAGTATGGTTTCTAGGATTAAAATGATTACCAGGATGGTTGCTAAGAATATAATGATTAACAGGATGGTTCTAAGAATATAATGATTAACAGGATGGTTCTAAGAATATAATAATTAACAGGATGATTTCTAAGAATCAAATGATTACTATGATGATTTCTAAGAATCCAATGATTATCAGGATGATTTCTAAGAATCGAATGATTACCGAGACGATTTCTAGGAATCTAATGATTACCAGGACGATTTCTAAGAATCTAATCATTTCCAGAATGATTTCTAAGAATCCAATGATTACCAGGATGATTTCTAAGAATCGAATGATTACCGAGACGATTTCTAGGAATCTAATGATTACCAGGACGATTTCTAAGAATCTAATCATTTCCAGAATGATTTCTAAGAATCTTATGGTTACCAGGATGATTTAGTAAAATCCAATGATTACCAGGATGATTTTTAAGAATCTAATGATTACCAAGACGATTTCTAAGAATCTAACGATTACCAAAATGATTTCTAAGAATCTAATGATTACCAGGATGATTTCTAAGAATCTAACGATTACCAGGATGATTTCTAAGAATCTAATGATTACCAAGATGATTTTTAAGAATCTAACGATTACCAGGATGATTTCTAAGAATCGAATGATTACCAAGACGATTTCTAAGAATCTAACGATTACCAGGATGATTTCTAAGAATCGAATGATTACCAAGACGATTTCTAAGAATCTAACGATTACCAGGATGATTTCTAAGAATCTAATGATTACCAGGATGATTTCTAAGAATCTAACGATTACCAGGATGATTTCTAAGAATCTAATGATTACCAAGATGATTTTTAAGAATCTAACGATTACCAGGATGATTTCTAAGAATCTAATGATTACCAGGATGATTTCTAAGAATCTAATGATTACCAGGATGATTTCTAAGAATCTAACGATTACCAGGATGATTTCTAAGAATCTAACGATTACCAGGATGATTTCTAAGAATCTAACGATTACCAGGATGATTTCTAAGAATCTAACGATTACCAGGATGATTTCTAAGAATCTAACGATTACCAGGATGATTTCTAAGAATCTAATGATTACCAAGATGATTTTTAAGAATCTAATGATTACCAAGATGATTTTTAAGAATCTAACGATTACCAGGATGATTTCTAAGAATCTAACGATTACCAAGATGATTTCTAAGAATCTAACGATTACCAGGATGATTTCTAAGAATCGAATGATTACCAAGACGATTTCTAAGAATCTAACGATTACCAGGATGATTTCTAAGAATCAAATGATTACCAAGACGATTTCTAAGAATCCAATGAATAGTAGACTGATTTATAAGAATAAGAGGATTAGCGGGACGATGTTTAAGAAACGAGGGATTTACAGGCTGAATTCTAGGAATCAAACGATCAAAAGGACGATTATAAGACCATTGCAAGGGATTAGGACCATGAGTTTTAAGAATGCAAGGGTTCAACAGCTTTCCTTTAAAGCTAACGAAAGTAGCTTTTAAAAAAAGAATTTGTTCGAAATTACAATTTCTAAGAAACAGCGCAAACCAACCGTGCAAATCGGTTAGCACCACCCGATTATCGTAGCTGCCAGTTAACAGATAGTAGGAATTCGGCGAAAATCGCACACTCCGACACTCGGATGAATGCGGCCTGAATGCGTTGATAAATCGAGCTCCCCGAACGTCGTACAACGCCACTGTGGCGTCCTCGTGACCCGACGCAATCAGCCGGCCGCCGGTCTCGGCCGCCACGCTGGCAAACGCCGACTGACATGGCGAGGCGATAATCTGCACCGGGGCAGGCGAGCGCAAATCCCACACCCGAGAGGAGCAGTCAGCTGATCCAGACACCAGCATGCAGGCGGCCCAGCTGTGCAGTGCAAACACCGGACCCGTGTGGCCGGGCATCGCTCTGACCACGGCGCCAGTAGAACAGTCGGTGACGTACACGCGACAATCTCCGGCGCCGCCAGACAGTAACAATGGCGAGCTGGCTGATTCATCGCGCATGAAATGCACGTCTCTGACTGTGCCATCGTGATGGGCCAATTCGCATTCGGTTCCGGTGGCGCCGCCAGTGTCCGAATCGATGCCTAGCAACCGGACGCATTTGTCGTTGCTGCCCGTGGCAACCAGATCGCCGTTGGGGGACCAGGCTACGCAGTACACGCTGCCTTTGTGTACGCGGGCTTTTTTGAATACCACGGTGGGCTGGATTGGCGAGTGGGTGCTGCGGGTGGGAGGGGGTGGGGGTGTTGGTTAGGGATTTGTTAAGAATCTCAGACAGATAGATAGATGGAAAGGTGAGAGACATATAGAGGGATGAGAAAGACGGATATAAGGGTCAGACAGACAGATAGGAGGGTGAGACAGACGGATAAAGGGGTGAGGCAGATAGAAAGAAGGGTGAGAAAGACGGATAGAAAGGTGAGACAGACGGGTAGAAGGGTAAGACAGACAGAAGGGTGAGACAGACAGATAGAAGAGTGAGACAGACAGATAGAGGGGTGAGACTTACAGAAAGAAGGGTGAGACAGACAGATAGAGGGGTGAGACAGACAGATAGAAGGGTGAGAAAGACGAATTGAAGGGTGAGACAGACGGATAAAAGGGTAAGACAGACATATTGAAGGTTGAGACAGATAGGGGACACACAAGAAAATTTTGATGCACAATATATGGGTGATTCTTTTGTTTAGTAGACCTAAACAGACATAAGCCATGCATTTCGAGCTCATCAAGGACATATTGTGACTGTTAAAAACCGTAAGTTAGTAATGTTACCAATATAGCTTTTTAATTTGTATCTCGTGATAGCGATAAAAAATTAGGGTAAAAAACTCTTCTTGTGTTTTTGTCGTTTTCTTAATTTTAAGTATAACCACTAAAAGGCGGATAAAAATATCTTAACTAAACTACTGCAAATATAGCAGAAAGCCAACCAATAAAGAAAGGAAAAAATGCAACTTAACTACTGACAGTAGTCAAACCCCAAAAAAATTAAAACGAATAGCAAATAAAACTTTAGCTCACAAACTTGTGCACAACAACATGCAAAGCGTCCCTAACAACGGCAAAACGATTTTTTAAATAAATAATAGTAATAAAACTTACCCAGTAAGCTCAAAAGCGTCAAAAGCTTTGCTATAATTGAATAGGATTTGGGGGAAAAAAGGATATCATTAAGAAATTGCTAGATTGATTTACAAGGCGATATGTAGCGAAAATTTTTTTTACTGCGTATTGTACATAAATTTGATTATACGATTCAGAACACAACATTTCTACTATACCAGTAGGATAGTAAGGAAATCGTAACACAAATCTGAGACTCGTAAAACTCACCGAATCTCGTGCGGTTCTGGAAATCGACAAATTCGCAGCGTTTTACTATTGGACCCAACGGCATAGAGATGGCCGCTAGGGTGGAAGGCCACAGCTCGAATAGCTTGGGCGTCTTCGATTGAGGTGATGGGCACGAATCTGGGACGGCTTTCGTCCTGAATGAAAATTTTATGTTGGGTTTAACAGAAATTAACGTAAAAATATTTTAAAGTTAGCGCAGATTTAATTCGCTAAAAGTTCCGTTACTTATCCGTAACTAATAACGCTAATTGATAGCATCTAATGAAAAGCGAAAAAATCATAAAATCGTTTAAAAAATGCGTTAAAATGTTTTTAGTTACTATTTGAAAAGATAATCGTTACTTCTCTAAGAAAATTATTAGCGTACTTTTAGATGAAATACAACAATCGGTTCATATTGCGTTACTTAAAACGAAAACTTATAGCACTACTTATTCCGCTCATTTTTAGCGACTAATTTAACATTATCAATTCTGTTTAGTTTTTGAATTGTCCGTTAAAATCAACTTAACTTTTCTACAAGAGTTGCATATAAAGGTTAAGCTACTTTTTAACAAAAATCGTTACTTTCTGTTGAATGCAATCGCTTGTTCTCCAAAAAGTAGATAATATACATAAAATATTATCAGACTATAGTTCGCATGTTTTAGAAGACTGTAATATAATCGTACATTTTAGCGCTACTTTTTTTTTAACGAAAACTTCTATCGCTACTTATTTCGCTAATTTTTAACGCCAAGTTACTGTTTAGTTACTTTTAATAAAATCGCTACTTTTCTGCTAATTTTTAACGCTAAATTACTTTTATGTTACTTTTAGAAAAAATCTTTACTTTTTCCGCTAATTTTTAACGCTACATTACTTTTATGTTACTTTTTGAACAAATCGTTACTTTTTCCGCTAATTTTTAACGCTACATTACTTTTATGTTACTTTTAGAAAAAATCTTTACTTTTTCCGCTAATTTTTAACGCTAAATTACTTTTATGTTACTTTTAGAAAAAATCTTTACTTTTTCCGCTAATTTTTAACGCTACATTACTTTTATGTTACTTTTAGAAAAAATCTTTACTTTTTCCGCTAATTTTTAACGCTACATTACTTTTATGTTACTTTTTGAACAAATCGTTACTTTTTCCGCTAATTTTTAACGCTACATTACTTTTATGTTACTTTTAGAAAAAATCTTTACTTTTTCCGCTAATTTTTAACGCTAAATTACTTTTATGTTACTTTTAGAAAAAATCTTTACTTTTTCCGCTAATTTTTAACGCTACATTACTTTTATGTTACTTTTAGAAAAAATCTTTACTTTTTCCGCTAATTTTTAACGCTACATTACTTTTATGTTACTTTTAGAAAAAATCTTTACTTTTTCCGCTAATTTTTAACGTTACATTACTTTTATGTTACTTTTTGAACAAATCGTTACTTTTTCCGCTATTCATTGGACACAAATCAAAGTTACCCACCGTCTCCTCCTCTGCCGCATCGACAGTATCCGCCGCTTCCGTCTCGCCGGCGGTATAATCAGCTTCGTCACCCGTAGCGCCAATGCCAGACGAATCAGCCACGCCAGTATCGCTACTAACGCCAGTCGTATCAGTAGCATTTGCAATCGGCAATTCGCTAGGAGGATTGACAGGTTGAACTCCGTCATCGTCGTTAATATCGTGTTGTTGCATTCGTTCGTTTAATTCCTGCAGTTGGCGCTGCATCTCGCGCTGTTCGCCCTCTCGTCTGGCGAGGTCGTCAACGAGGGTCTGGCGCTGGCGTTGGTATTCGCGGAACAGGTCGCCGCCGCTGTGGCGCTGAGGATCCGCTGAGGCGGGGCCGCCCTGCTGCGATCTGCTGCGGCTGCTGCGGGTGGGGTAGGGAGGGAAGATTCTCTCATGAAATTCAGCTAGCGATTCTCTCATGAGATTCAGTTAGCGATTCTCTACAGGTAGAGACGATTTTCTCATGAGATTCAGCTAGCGATTCTCTACAGGTAGAGACGATTCTCTCATGAAATTCAGCTAGCGATTCTCTACAGGTAGAGACGATTTTCTCATGAGATTCAGCTAGCGATTCTCTACAGGTAGAGACGATTCTCTCATGAGATTCAGCTAGCGATTCTCTACAGGTAGAGACGATTTTCTCATGAGATTCAGCTAGCGATTCTCTAAACGGAGAGAACTCAAAATGTCAAACTCAAAAAGCGCATACCCGGACTCTCGCATCAGCACAGAATCCGTGTCGCTAATTTGCATCTTCGGTGACAGACTGCCCTCAGTGCCGCTTCTAGTGAACTGACTTTCAGCTTCTTCTTGAATGGTGGCCGGCACAGCGGCCGCTCCAGCTGCTATCATGCTCACCCGCATGTCACCACCAGCCGCTGCCGCCGCCGACCCGACAGCCGTGGAGCCTCCAGCTCTCGACGCGTCGGCAAACAGACGATCTACTGATTTCTGCATAGGGGCTTGAAAATCATCTGAGGATTGCTGATTTTGTTGTTGCTGTCGATTCTGTTGCTGATGTTGATTAGTTGGCTGCTGCTGACTGCGGGTTCTGCCGGCGCCAGATCCCAATGCCGTTGTGTCCGCAGTTGAGGAATATTGCTGAGCTGACGCTGTAGACAGATGGAAACCGGCAGCCGAGCGGGACATCAAGTGGCTCTGGGAGTGAGGAATAAAATAGGAGGCGGGCTTGTTGCAGACTCTTTCAGAGGAGAGAAAGAAGGGGTTTCTTATAAATAAAAGATGAGCGATCTTTAAACGAAAGCAAGATATGTTAGGCATGGTCGCATGATTTAGAAGGCGATTCTGATTGGCTGTTAGTGTTGATTTCTGATTGGCTGTTTGGGTGATTTCTGATTGGCTGTTTGGGTTGATTTCTGATTGGCTGTTTGGGTTGATTTCTGATTGGCTGTTTGGGGCGATTTCTGATTGGCTGTTTGGGGCGATTTCTGATTGGCTGTTTGGGGTGATTTCTGATTGGCTGTTTGGGTTGATTTCTGATTGGCTGTTTGGGTTGATTTCTGATTGGCTGTTTGGGTTGATTTCTGATTGGCTGTTTGGGTTGATTTCTGATTGGCTGTTTGGGTTGATTTCTGATTGGCTGTTTGGGTTGATTTCTGATTGGCTGTTTGGGTTGATTTCTGATTGGCTGTTTGGGTTGATTTCTGATTGGCTGTTTGGGTTGATTTCTGATTGGCTGTTTGGGTTCATTTCTGATTGGCTGTTTGGGTTGATTTCTGATTGGCTGTTTGGGGCGATTTCTGATTGGCTGTTTGGGGCGATTTCTGATTGGCTGTTTGGGGTGATTTCTGATTGGCTGTTTGGGTTGATTTCTGATTGGCTGTTTGGGTTGATTTCTGATTGGCTGTTTGGGTTGATTTCTGATTGGCTGTTTGGGTTGATTTCTGATTGGCTGTTTGGGTTGATTTCTGATTGGCTGTTTGGGTTGATTTCTGATTGGCTGTTTGGGTTGATTTCTGATTGGCTGTTTGGGTTGATTTCTGATTGGCTGTTTGGGTTGATTTCTGATTGGCTGTTTGGGTTCATTTCTGATTGGCTGTTTGGGTTGATTTTTGATTGGCTGTTTGGGTTGATTTCTGATTGGCTGTTTGGGCGATTTCTGATTGGCTGTTTGGGTTGATTTCTGATTGGCTGTTTGGGTTGATTTCTGATGGGCTGTTTGGGGTGATTCTGATTGGATGAAGTGCTGTCTGAGTTGATGAAAATAATTGGTTGGTTATGGCAATTCTTAATTTCTGACTCTAATCTTAATTTTTAATTTCAGTTGGTAAGTTTGGTGACCTTTAAAAGTCGGTTTAGCAATGATGTATTTTCAGGTGCACTTTAAAAATAAAAATTTTATCCATTGTAAAAGTTACTTAGAGCTTATTCCTTAAAAAAATTGGCACGATTTTAAAATAAAATAGATCAGCGAACCTATATGAGTGCGTTAAAAGTGCAAATGAAAAGATTTTAAATCCAGATAGAATAGATAAATAAAATTCATTGGGTTAACCACAAATAAAAAATAATAGGAACAAAAGCCTATAATAAATTTCCTAATTTAAAGACACAGGAAAGAAGAAATGAATGCTAATTAAAGCAAAATAATAAAAAAATAACAATGGGACCAAGATGAAAATCATTTTTCCCGTAGCAATAGCAATAAACATTAAATAAAAGCACCTGCTGCGGAGACGTTGATTCTAAGGAGTCAGACTCGGCAGGTACGGGCTAAAGGCAGCAATAATTTTAATTTGGCGCTTTTTTGTTAGTATGGATAGTCTCTTCTGAATTATGGATTATGTATTGGATGACTAATAAATTTATTATGAGAATAGTAAATAATAAAGGTCACTTTTATTAGTCACAATTTCTCTTATTACACCCACTTTTATTCGTTTATTTTCCTAAAACTCCAGTGGTTTGCCTTGAGTTTTTTTCTTCTGATTCTCTTTTTATTTGTTATATCTTTTTCTTCGCTTTTTTTTCTCATACTCTTTCTCCTTCCCTCACCCTCTTTCTCCCCTAACCCTCCCTCTCCCCTCACCCTCCCTCTTCTCCCCTCACCCTCCCTCTTCTCCCCTCACCCTACCTCTTCTCCCCTCACCCTCCCTCTTCTCCCCTCACCCTCCCTCTTCTCCCCTAACCCTCCCTCTCCCCTCACCCTCCCTCTCCCCTCACCCTCCCTCTCCCCTCACCCTCCCTCTCCCCTCACCCTCCCTCTTCTCCCCTCACCCTCCCTCTTCTCCCCTCACCCTCCCTCTTCTCCCCTCACCCTCCCTCTTCTCCCCTAACCCTCCCTCTCCCCTCACCCTCCCTCTCCCCTCACCATCCCTCTTCTCCCCTCACCCTCCCTCTTCTCCCCTCACCCTCCCTCTTCTCCCCTCACCCTCCCTCTTCTCCCCTCACCCTCCCTCTTCTCCTCTCACCCTCCCTCTTCTCCCCTCACCCTCCTTCTTCTCCCCTTACCCTCCCTCTTCTCCCCTCACCCTCCCTCTTCTCCTCTTACCCTCCCTCTTCTCCCCTCACCCTCCCTCTTCTCCCCTCACCCTCCCTCTTCTCTCCTCACCCTCCCTCTTCTCCCCTCTTCTCCCCTCACCTCCCTTTCTCCCCTCACTTACTATATTCTCTCACACAAAACCTTTTCCCCTCAACTTTCTCTTTCTCTCTCTCCCCTCACTCTTTCTGTCCTCTCCCCCAAGGCATTTTTAGTGTAATAAATAAATATGTTAACAATGGAGAGTAAATAAACAAACGGTGCAGGTGAGTGCGTTTTTAAAACTTCGCTTCTATCATACCAAACAGTTTTACCTTTCTTTTCTTAGAATTTTTTTTCTTACTAAAAAAAATCAACTGTTCAAAAAACTTCAATTAAAAAACCAACTGCGCAAAACAAGGAAGAAAACAACAAACTTTGAAACTTCGTTGATTGAAACAGGGCACTAAGGAAAAACAGTATGAGCCTAAAAAAACACTTCAGCACGGCTAGGGATAAAGTTCGTTACAACACAAACAAGCAAAAATATACTATAGAATAACGAATTTAAAAGCAACATTATAAGGGTCTAAAAAATCGGGAAAAAATAGAAGCATCACAAATATTTCAACTAACTGCAGATAGATGCAAATGAAAGTTCTTAAATACATGGGAAAGATTAAAGGAATGGGGATCCTCAGATGACACACTAGGAAGATTATAGGAATGGGGATCCTCAGATGACACACTGGGGAGATTATAGGAATGGGGATCCTCAGATGACACACTAGGGAGATTATAGGAATGGGGATCCTCAGATGACACACTAGGAAGATTATAGGAATGGGGATCCTCAGATGACACACTAGGGAGATTATAGGAATGGGGATCCTCAAATGACACACTAGGGAGATTATAGGAATGGGGATCCTCAGATGACACACGGGGGAGATTATAGGAATGGGGATCCTCAGATGACACACTAGGGAGATTATAGGAATGGGGATCCTCAGATGACACACTGGGGAGATTATAGGAATGGGGATCCTCAGATGACACACTAGGGAGATTATAGGAATGGGGATCCTCAGATGACACACTAGGAAGATTATAGGAATGGGGATCCTCAGATGACACACTAGGGAGATTATAGGAATGGGGATCCTCAAATGACACACTAGGGAGATTATAGGAATGGGGATCCTCAGATGACACACGGGGGAGATTATAGGAATGGGGATCCTCAGATGACACACTGGGAGATTATAGGAATGGGGATCCTCAGATGACACACTGGGGAGATTATAGGAATGGGGATCCTCAGATGACACACTGGGAGATTATAGGAATGGGGATCCTCAGATGACACACTGGGAGATTATAGGAATGGGGATCCTCAGATGAAACACTGGGAGATTATAGGAATGGGGATCCTCAGACGACACACTGGGGAGATTATAGGAATGGGGATCCTCAGACGACACACTGGGGTGATTATAGGAATGGGGATCCTCAGATAACACACTGGGGAGATTATAGGAATGGGGATCCTCAGCTGACATACTGGGGAGATTATAGGAATGGGGATCCTCTGATGACACACTGGGAGATTATAGGAATGGGGATCCTCAGATGACACACTGGGGAGATTATAGGAATGGGGATCCTCAGATGACACACTAGGGAGATTATAGGAATGGGGATCCTCAGATGACACACTGGGAGATTATAGGAATGGGGATCCTCAGATGACACACTGGGAGATTATAGGAATGGGGATCCTCAGATGACACACTGGGAGATTATAGGAATGGGGATCCTCAGACGACACACTGGGGAGATTATAGGAATGGGGATCCTCAGACGACACACTGGGGAGATTATAGGAATGGGGATCCTCAGACGACACACTGGGGTGATTATAGGAATGGGGATCCTCAGATAACACACTGGGGAGATTATGGGAATGGGGATCCTCAGCTGACATACTGGGGAGATTATAGGAATGGGGATCCTCAGATGACACACTGGGAGATTATAGGAATGGGGATCCTCAGACGACACACTGGGGAGATTATAGGAATGGGGATCCTCAGACGACACACTGGGGTGATTATAGGAATGGGGATCCTCAGATAACACACTGGGGAGATTATGGGAATGGGGATCCTCAGCTGACATACTGGGGAGATTATAGGAATGGGGATCCTCAGATGAAACACTGGGAGATTATAGGAATGGGGATCCTCAGATGAAACACTGGGAGATTATAGGAATGGGGATCCTCAGATGAAACACTGGGAGATTATAGGAATGGGGATCCTCAGATGACACACTGGGAGATTATAGGAATGGGGATCCTCAGATGACACACTGGGAGATTATAGGAATGGGGATCCTCAGATGACACACTGGGAGATTATAGGAATGAGGATCCTCAGCTGACACACTGGGAGATTATAGGAATGGGGATCCTCAGATGACACACTAGGGAGATTATAGGAATGGGGATCCTCAGATGACACACTGGGAGATAATTATAGGAATAGGAATCGTATTCAAGATACCTAGGATGATTTTAGGAATGGGATCCTCAGACAGATTAGAAAAATGCACTCTAAAATCCTCACCGAATCGGGCTTGGCTCCCAGCAGTACGGACACAGAGTTACCCTGCGCCAAAAACGGATATTGCTGCTGCTGTTGCTGCAACTGTTGATTGACACCTGCTGCAGACTGTCTCTGCTGACTATTAGTTGCTAGGTGGCCGAGTTGCTGCGGCTGATGCTGGAGCAGCTGTTGTTGCTGCATCGCCATCATACTGCGCGACAACAACTCGGTAGCGGCTCTGGACCTGCCCGACGGTATGTGACTGTAGGGAAACATTTTCGGCTTAGGCGGTTGAACCAGAAGCTGCTCAGCCCAGCTGGCTTCCAAGCTAGGCCGCGCCAAACGCTGCACATCTACTGTCAGATCCTGCTGTTCAAACGGACAGGCAAAGGCTTTTACTGGCACCGACTGTAGCCAGGAGATTAGCGACATATCGGCGTCGGATAACTCCGTATCGGCGGTCACTGAGGGGATAATCAGGTCGACCATGGCATCGGGTGGCGAAGTGGCTCGGGCTTGGCAGAGTTCAACGCAAGCTTCGTATAACAGGCCTTTGGTGAGCAGCTGGAGTAGGCGGTCGTTCTTGGAGATTGAAGATTGAGCGGCGGCCGCCTGCAGTGGGATGGACAGGTTGGGGGATTGAGATTTCGGATTATTCCTATCAGTCAGAATAATCTCACTCGCGGACAATTAACAGCCCTATGAATAATCACAGCCTTAAACAATCGATCTATTTGATAAATACACTTTTCACTACACCATAATAATATCATGCTGAGATTATTATGCAAAACTATGGGGCATAAAAAGAGAAACACAAAATATTCTCAACCAGGAATAATCCTGTTACATTATAGATAATCTAACCCTGAGATAATCTAATCAGACTATAAATAATCTCACCTTGAGATAATCCTATCACACTATAAATTATTTCAACCTGAGATAATAATTTTACACTATAATCTCACCCTGAGATAATCTTATCAAACTATAATTAATCTCACCCTGAGATAATCCTATCACACTATAAATTATTTCAACCTGAGATAATAATTTTACACTATAATCTCACCCTGGGATAATCTTATCGAACTATAATTAATCTCACCCTGAGATAATCTTATCAAACTATAATTAATCTCACCCTGAGATAATCCTATCACACCATAAATAATTTCACCCTGAGATAATCCTATCACACTATAAATAATTTCACCCTGAGATAATCCTATCACACTATAAATAATCTCACACTGAGATAATCCTATCACACTATAAATAATCTCACCCTGAGATAATCCGTTTACACTATAATCTCACCCTGAAATAATCCTTTTACACTATAATCTCACCCTGAGATAAACCTTTTACACTATAATCTCACCCTGAGATAATCTTATCAAACTATAATTAATCTCACCCTGAGATAATCTTATCAAACTATAATTAATCTCACCCTGAGATAATCCTATCACACTATAAATAATTTCACCCTGAGATAATCCGTTTACACTATAATCTCACCCTGAGATAATCCTTTTACACTATAATCTCACCCTGAGATAATCTTATCAAACTATAATTAATCTCACCCTGAGATAATCTTATCAAACTATAATTAATCTCACCCTGAGATAATCCTATCACACTATAAATAATTTCACCCTGAGATAATCCTATCACACTATAAATAATTTCACCCTGAGATAATCCTATCACGCTATAAATAATCTCACCCTGAGATAATCCTATCACACTATAAATGATATCACCCTGAGATAATCATATTACACTATAATCTCACCCTGAGATAATCCTCGTATTACAGTATAAATAATCTAAATTTGAGATAATCGTATAAATAAAAAATACAATAAAAAATCTCATCCTGAGATTGTCTTGTCACACAATAAAAAATCTCACCCTGAGATTGTCTTGTCACACTACAAATAATCTCAACCTCACAAAATCATACGATTTAGCAGACAATCTTACCCTGAAAGTATCACAAGATATAATAGATATTAAAATATAAAAAATACCATTTCTGATCCACCCAAACGAATGTAAAAAATAACAAACACTAATTTACCTGTCTAGCATCCAGCTTCAATATAGGTTCCAGCAGAGGTTGCAGCTGGTTAAAACAGGCAACCCTGCTAGCGCTAGGATTCCAGTGAGCGTACTGACAATTATCTTCCAATTTTGGCGTCGTCAGCAACAGGCAGAGCTGCTTATAGTCCTCCGGACTCGGACAGACGGGCTCTAATTCTTGCAAACAGGCCATGACCTCTTCGGCGGCGAATTCTTGAGGCGATTGGCCAGAGCCGAAGCCTTCTAGGCCGCCGTCGCCTCTGATGCAGAGCAGCTCCAAGTATTTGTGCTTGAGAATTTGGTATCTGACTGCGTTGATGTTTAAATTTGGTGCCGACGACAGGGGTTTGATCAGCTCCAGAGCGTCGTCCCACTTTAGGGAATGGGAAGTAGGATTAGCAGAGGATAAATTAAGCTGTCTAAGATAGATAGACAGACAGACAGACAGACAGACAGACAGACAGACAGACAGGCAGGCAGGCAGGCAGGCAGGCAGGCAGACATTAAGTAAATTAACAAATTAAGTTGCCTTAGGGGGAAACTATAAATATAGACAATTTTGAGGATTTAAAAAGTTGGACTCGTAAAAAAAACTAGCATTAGGGATCCTACAGTTGAGAACAATCTGGACACCTAATTTTGGGATTTGAGATACAGGTGACAAAAAAGTAGCTGAATCTAAAATAATTGGCAATGGGGACAATGGAAAATGAAAGTCTCGGGGATTTCCAAGCTTAAATTCGAGATTTCAGGGATAAAGGAAAAATCTAGATGGATTTTTATAAGATGTAAAAGTTCTAATATTTGTGGAACTATGTGAGAAAGGGGATTCTGAAGACTTAAAGCCAATAGTTTCAAAGATAGAACATTTAGGGAAATGGTGTTTTAATTAGGGATTCCTAAAGTTTTGGTTGCGAAAGATAGGGGGTAAAAAACTAGGGTTTTATTATAGTTTAGAATTTACTGGAATTCACAGAATTGAGAGAAATTATTAGAAAAACTATGGACTCAAAATAACTAACCTGGCCATCAAGAAGCAATTGGCGAAGGAAAAGCATGTCCTCAGAATAGAGTCCATTAATGATACCAGTCTCTCGTTCAAGAGACAGCATCGAGATGCAAAGATCTCGGTTATTAAGAAATTCTAGCACTAGTTTGATGACATCCGATTCAAAGAATTTTAATTTCTGATTTGGCATTTTGTTTTAAAATTTAGTATGATTACCAACTTTGTCAAATTTGAAGACCTCAAAAGCAAAATAAGAAGCAATTCTGCTTCTGACAATGTTTGATATTATCAAACTACTGCGCTGAAATAAGAGTTTGTGAGGGGAATAAACCAATTAAATAATCTCTTTTGCAATATAAAGAAGTCTAAATATGAAACTTATAAGCCTGGGAACAAGATAGGCTAGTCCAACTTTTATATTAAATAGGATAGTATTGTAGACTTGCTCATAAGTGCCTAATACCTAGTCAATCTTGCCAATCTGGAAAATCAAGTTAAGTTGCAAAATTGGCAATATAAATCACAAAATTAATGATATAAGTTGCAAAATTCATTTTTTTGATAATGCCAATGATTAGTGGAACAAGACTTACTAATACTAGCTATTATTCTATTGGGATTCTATGATTCTTTGAATATTGAATTGATTCAAGGTCTCATAAACATTAATCACCATTGGATATGCAAATAAATGGCTAAACTGTCTAGAATTCTCTTATCAAGTGTGCATTAGATCCTTATTTAAGATATTGGACTATAGAAGGTCATAGCCCAGTGGATGCCACACTGGGTTTATTTTTTGTGCTATAGGGATGCTATAGCATCTTAACTTTGATTTTCATCCTGAAATTTGATGTAGGATGCAATTTTGCATCCTGTTTTGTTTTAATTCTTCCCTAATTCAAGTAAATTAAATTAAAATAAATTAAATTAAATAAGACTTTAAAATATTGCATCTCAAACCCTGAAATTGCATCCTAAAATTAAGAAGAACATAATGCAATTTTGCATCCTGTGCCCAGCAAAAAATAAACCCAGATGCCACACAATTTTATAAGTAATAATAAGGCATACTAGGTGGCCACTGCTTAGTAGCTTTTGCATTAAAAGGCTTTGGCTTTCCTAGATTCTAGAAAACAATGTCATATTTGATAAGACATGGATCTGTTGTTATAAGCCTAATCTCAAGAGCCATGGTTCTAAATGGCAATTAAAAAGCTTTACTTAGTCTTTGAGACTATATTAATCTGGGCTTATTTTTTGTGCTATAGGGATGCTATAGCATCTTGACTTTGAGAATTGCATCCTAAAATTTGATATAAAATATGATTTCGCATCTTAATTTTTTAAATTATTCACAATAAGAGACCTCTTAATTAAGACTTTAAAAAAATTGCATCCTAAACCCTGAAATCACATCCTAAAATTAAGAGCATGATGTGATTTTGCATCCTGTGTCCAGCAAAAAAATAAACCCAGCTATTAGTTTTATGGCATACTAAGCAGCTTTTTCACTACATTTTAAGGGCCAAAACATTAACCAACAGTATTATTGGAGCTTTATTATCAACTATTTTTTATTTACCCTATGCAAAAAGTGGCTATAAACCTTAACACTTGCCCAGTGACTTGGTCTATTCTTACTATATAATAATATAGTTCATATAGCTACCCAATATTGTGCAAGACCTACTGCAAGACTACCAGTAGGAGAAGTTGCCTTATCCTCTTTACTCTCCAGACCTTAGTCCTTGCAGTTTTGATCTATTCCCAAAACTCTAAGAATTAGCTTTGGGGGCATTGCTTACATTGTTTAAATGACCTTTTCAGTGGGATCAGACATTTCAAAAGGCCTATTTAAATTTAGCATTGTTGACAATATCCAGATATTCCCTAGCCAATGGGAGCACACAATTTAAGCCAATGGAAATTACTTTGAAGGGTTTCAAGTCATTTGTTGTTCTGGCACTTGATAGTTGAAAATTAAAATAATAGGCCTAGCTATTTGCCAAAACTTTGGGGATGACCTGTCCCTTGAATAGCATAAAATAAGATGTAAAGGACGGCATAAGTATAGTTCCGTTCGTTAAATTACTTTGACTTCAGAAAACGAATCTGTGACTAATTTTAAGTAAGAATAACTACTGCTGAGGGGCCTAAAGTCAGATTGAAAGCGATTTATACTTGTCGAAACTTGTTATACTGTGTATCTACTTCGACCATAAGCCGAGAGCCGAAAATTGTAGTCTGTGGCCAAAACCGAAATGTCAGACTGTCAATTGGGGTTAGGATTCAAGCAAGATAAGCAAGATATATGCAAAGTTCTATATTCTCGATTCTTAAAAATTCTGAAAATTTAAAAGCATTTAGAAGCAATTTAAAAGTACAATGGCTGGACAACCACCGGCGCCAACTTCGATCATATCACTGGCAGACATATGTCCCAGTGCCGATTTGCGGCTACTGGACCTGAACCACAGAGACCTGATGACAATTATGGCTGACACGATGGCAACGATGCGCTGGTTGGCCACCTACCATCTACTTTGTAATGAGCGGCGGTGTCATTGTGCTGTTGGCCCAGCCAGTGTTATATACTTGTTATAACAAGTATAACAAGTTTCGACAAGTATAAATCGCTTTCAATCTGACTTTAGGCCCCTCAGCAGTAGTTATTCTTACTTAAAATTAGTCACAGATTCGTTTTCTGAAGTCAAAGTAATTTAACAAATGGAACTATACTTATGCCTAAAGGACAAATTAGGCCCAGCTATGATATTTGAAAAAAATAGAAAAAGTAACTTTTTAGA
>CATNEM010000107.1:507500-515000 GCA_950096795.1 Macrostomum cliftonense | reverse complement strand
ATGTACTCGAAATGTCCGAACACCATTTTGGGCGTGTCTGTCTAACTCGGGCAGGCAATCGCTTTCAGGGCTCAATAACAAATTGAACAAGAATTGAAAGTACTGTCTAAGTAAGCGAAATGATAAAAGCAATCACGTAGTCACGACAAAAAATATATATATAGATAATTTTGTTATCGCTTTGACTTTGAAATTTTTCTAATATGTCGAATTGGAGGAGGGGATTTCGGCCAGGATAAGGGAAGAGAGAGACGAGACGAAAAGGCGGCTCCGGAGGATTTAAGCAGCGTAGGCGGAGTACAGTTTCTCTATTTAATATGATAGACTTAGGTAGCTAGCGTTGCTGTGGGGGGGTTATCCTCTCTTTCTGCTCGCAGCAGCCAAGGGCTAGAGGAAAAAGTCCAAATTTAGTAAGTAATAAGTCTGTCGTCTGGGGGGCTGGTGCTGGTGGACTCGCGGCGTCGATGGGGGGACACTAGAGATGGGATGTGAGAATGGCGCGCGCGCGTGCTAGAGCGGGTGGAGGGCGAGACTGGAATCTGGGGGGGGGGGGGGGGGGGGGGTAGAGGGATGTCGGCTAGGCATTTGGCCTGCCCCCTTCCCCTGTCTCTCTCTCTAGCCAGTGATACAATCTCTCTGCAGCGTCAACGGTTTATTCTTAAATAGAAAATAGCTCAATCTAAAAATAGAAATTAAAAATAATTTCCCATCTTCGTCTATAAAATCTTCCTATTGAAGAAGCCCAGTTGCTGGACTATGTAGAAACCCGTTTAATCATCGTACGGGCTTCAATTGATTGCGCTGAGACGAGTGCAACGAATAGATTTTTTTAGTCTCAGGATTTTTCTTCGGCTGTCACCCCATAGTGCCCCAGTTAAAGTCCTCAGATCGATAATTTTATTAGTTGTAGAATGGCAAGAAAAAACATTTTTGTGCTCAGTGTGTTTTTTTGTCGGTATAAGAGCCAAACACGCGCTGAAGGGGATAAAAGCTTTTTATGATTGCTTTCTTCAACTCGAAAGAATTTACTTGTAGCCAAATTTTAACATATTTTCTTTCATGGGGAATTTTTTTGATTACAAGGCGTATAGAATTAATCAACAAAATTTGTTAATTTTTTACATTAGTTAGCATTTTTTAAATAAAATAATTTGTTTTTTAAACATAAAGTAGTTAAGTTAATTTTCTATAAACTAAAGATCTGCCAGATCTATTCAGCTCACCAGTTTCCTTTTAGAAATTTATTTTGTCTTCAGATTGCAAAAAGTGAAGAATCCTTATCTGAAATATCCTCTGATGAAGAACTGCCCGTAACTTTTTAGGTTGCTGAATCTTAAGTTTTTCTAAATCTCCTATTGACTCAGTCTTGAGAATCAATTGAGTCCCATGAATCAATTTAACTTGACAATTTATCAATCAATCAATCAATCACCCTCTAGATGGTCAACAGCAGCAGCAGCAGCAGCAGCAGACAAACACGACAGCTGAAGGTAGCAACGGTTCAGATGAATGGTACCAACCGGCTTACAGGCACTGCAAACGGCCTCTTCCAGCTATTGGTGGCCGCTTGCAGCACGCTAGGAAGTCACCAGATAGGCAGCAACAGCAGCAGCAGCAGTATTATGCTCCTAGGAGAAAGCGCTTTGCCGCTTCGCAAGGTCTGTATTAACTGACGTAAATTTTTGTTTGTTGCGCGAAACTATTTCAGTATAGAGAATCGTCATTTCAATCTTGAAAATCACCCAATCAGTCTTGAGAATCATCTATCCAGTCTTGACAATCATAATTTCAGTCTTGAGAACCACTAAACTACTATTTCAGTCTTGAGAATCGCCATTTCAGTCTAAAGAATCATCGTTTCAGTCTTAAGAATCATGATTTCAGTGTTGAGAATCACCCAATCAGTCCTAAGAATCACCATTTCAGTCTTGCAAATCACCATTTCAGTCTTGCAAATCACCATTTCAGTCTTGAGAATCACCATTTCAGTCTTGATAATCACCATTTCAGTCTTGATAATCACCCATTAATCTTGAGAATCATCATTTCAGTCTTGTTAATCGCCATTTCAGTCTTGAGAATCACTATTTCAGTCTTGATAATCGCCATTTCAGTCGTGAGAACCACCATTTCAGTCTTGAGAAATGCCATTTCAGTCTTGAAAATCACCTATTAAGTCTTAAGAATCGCCATTTCAGTCTTGAGAATCGCCTTTTCGGTCTTGAGAATCGCTCTTTTAACCTGAAAATAACATTTAAGATGTAAAAATACACATTGCTTGCAAGTAAATTTTGGCCTAATTTTTCCAGTTTTTTCGAAAAATTGAAATTGCTGTAAAATGAAGCAATTTCATTTTACAAGTCACTTTAATGCCTTGACAAATATTTCAGTAGCATAAATTTACGTGTCATGCATCAGATGTCAGTGTGGTACACGAACTTTAGTATCAAATTTCTAAAGTACAACCATTTAGCCATCTAATCCTTGATTGTTCATCGTGGGTGGAAGAAAATCAATATTTTTTTCAAACCCCTCACTTGGCTGCCTTTCCTATTGAGATTGTACACTGTGTAGCTGAATCGTACTTAATTACCCACCCTAAGCTAAAAAAATCTACTGCACTTTTTAATTTATAAAATGCATTCTCATTATGCATTATGCGTGCAACGAAAAAACTGAAATGTCTATCGCATTGTAATCCATTTTCTCTTTGTTCCGAAGTCGAATTATCTCGAATCTAAAGCTCGGGAAAAAATTAAGCAATTCTAGTTTGAACCTAAATTTAGAAGGATTTTTTTACGCATCAAATAATCAGAATTAGGATAATTTGATTATGCGACTATAGATTCCTTTCCCTTGAATTGTTAATCAAATCAAATCCCAATGTGCTGGGTTGGGGAGTCCCCTGGGGCTGTTAGCTAGAGACGAACTGTTTCTCAAATTTTTTATATGGATGCAAATTAATTCTGTTCAATGACTGGCTATGAATAGTACTTCTGTTTCATCTGCGCTTTAAGTTAGCTTGTAGAATATTCTAGTATGCTGCTAGTATTTAACTCTTGTCTTACATATGCATTTCGTGAATAATTTTTTAATGCTACTGACTACCTTTAGTAGCTAGCAATGAACCCTTGATTTGTAAAAGGCTAAAATTCTTTATCAAAATTTTGAAAAATTTAAAGATCGCTTCTCAGACACAAAAAATCACATTAAAGATCCTATGATGTCATTCAAGCACCCAAAATAGACAATTCCGAGATTCTCAAATTAACGCATCGAAGAATCACCCTCAGACACCTCCAAGATTCTCACCTAAACGCATCGAAGAATCACCCTCAGATATCTCCAAGATTTTTGAATTAACAGATCCAAGAATCACCCTGACACTCCTCCAAAATTCTCACGTAAACGCATCGAAGAATCACCCTCAGACACGCCCAAGATTCTTACCTAAACACCTCGAAGAATTAGCCTCAGACACCTTTAAGATTCTCACCTAAACACATCGAAGAATTAGCCTCAGACACCTCCAAGATTCTCAAAATAACACTTTAAAGAATCAGCCTCAGACACCTCCAAGATTCTCAAAATAACACCTTGAAGAATCAGCCTCAGACACCTCCAAGATTCTCAAAATAACACCTTGAAGAATCAGCCTCAGACACATCCAAGATTCTCAAAATAACACCTTGAAGAATCAGCCTCAGACACCTCCAAGATTCCCACCTAAACACCTCGAAGAATCACCCTCAGACACCTCCAAGATTCTCACCTAAACGCATCGAAGAATCACCCTCAGACGCCTCCAATATTCTCACCTAAACGCATCGAAGAACCACACTCAGACACCTCCAATATTCTCACCTAAATCCCTGGAAGAATTAGCCTCAGACACCTCCACGATTCCCACCTAAACCCATCGAAGAATCACCCCCAGACACCTTTAAGATTCTCATAATAACGCATCGAAGAATCACCCTTAGAAACCTCCAAGATTCTCACCTAAACGCATCGAAAAATCACCCTCAGACACCTCCAAGATTCTCAAATTAACACCTCGAAGAATTAGCCTCAGACACCTCAGTTTTTTTTACCCTAAAAAAACTTAGAGTATCTCACTTAAAACCTCTAGGAATCACCCTGAGACACACCCGGAAATATTAATTAAAAATCTGGAAAAATCACCATCAAACAACTCCAAGAATAACCCTCTAGATCACCTTTATGAAACCGCCCTCAAAAAACGTCAAGAATCTCACCTATATAACAGTTGACTCTTTTAAAAATATACTGTCAAACCGAAACTAAATTCGCAAAAATGCAGACTGGAGTAACAACGGTTATCGTCAGCACCAGCAGCAGCAACAGCAGCACTATCACCAGCAGCACTATTACCAGTCCTACGACCCGAATCAGAAGCATCTATTACGCAACAGTCACGGGCCGCCTCCGATACGTGGCAACGGCTACCAGCACTACCATCAGCACTATCAGCACAATCAGCTGTCGCATCATCAGGACAGATTTCGACGAAGAAATTTATCCTCATCTGAGGAACGCAGTCGAGGCGGCGCCGCTCCTGCCAACGCCGCTGTCGCCGATGGCGCTTCAGACACTGCCGAATCCTGCGCAATTTCAAACGACAAAAACAACTCATCAACAATCACTGGTGGCTCAGCGGCGAATACGATGATAATCGATTCGATTGAGCAGAACAGGCCGGAGCCTACGTTAGAGACTCCGCAACCGCCTATTGTGAGACTGATTTGTCTGATCTGTTTGTGGGAGATTAGATTAGGTGAGATGGAGATTGGATTAGGTGAGATGGAGATTGGATTAGGTGAGATGGAGATCGGATTAGATGAGATGGAGATTGGATTAGATGAGATGGAGATTAGATTAGATGAGATGGAGATTGGATTAGGTGAGATAGAGATAGACTTAGGTCAGATGGAGATTGAATCAGGTAAGATGGAGATTGGATTAGGTGAGATGGAGATTGGATTAGGTGAGATTGAGATCGGATTAGGTGAGATGGAGATTGGATTAGGTGAGATTGAGATTTGATTAGGTGAGATGGAGGTTGGATTAGGTGAGATGGAGATTGGATTAGGTGAGATGGAGATCGGATTAGGTGAGATTGAGATTTGATTAGGTGAGATGGAGATTGGATTAGGTGAGATGGAGATCGGATTAGGTGAGATGGAGATTGGATTAGGTGAGATTGAGATTTGATTAGGTGAGATGGAGGTTGGATTAGGTGAGATGGAGATTGGATTAGGTGAGATGGAGATCGGATTAGGTGAGATTGAGATTTGATTAGGTGAGATTGAGATTTGATTAGGTGAGATGGAGGTTGGATTAGGTGAGATGGAGATTGGATTAGTTGATAGGGAGATTAATCAGCAGATTCAGTGATCGGGGGATTAGAAAAAGCATGCCAATAATCCCAAACAGTAGCTCATGCCTCCCCTTTAATCTCCATGAAAGATTTCGGACATAGAGACAACCAGCGTGGTGATTCAAGTCTGCCCACCGGCCGACCTGACTGACGAAGACCTACTCGCCGCAGCCTACGAATTGCATCTGTCCGACAAATCTGCTCGCGGTCCCTACAGCCTAGTATTCGACGGTCAAGCCGAGGAGATTTGCCTACGGGATTTGAAACCGGGTCAGCGTTACTGGGCCAGATCGCTCACTAAGCTGCCAGCTAAGGACGGGGCTAGCAGCGATTTCAGCCCGGCTGCTCATTTCCTAACTCAGTCAGCGCCGCCATCGGCACCGGCCTCACCACCTGAGCTGATTGGCCGACCCGGGCCGAGCTGGCTGGCGTTGAGGTGGCCGCCCGCTGCGCGCGACAATGGCGCGCCCGTGACGGCGTACGTGCTGCAGGCGGCAACTGCGGATAGATCGTTTGGTTAGTGACTCATAAGTGTGGTTGGGTGGTTCTTGTTGTCCAGTAGCTTTATGATGTGTTTCACTAGGTATTTTAATGAAATTTCTGTCTAAGTAGCTTCATGATGGTTTTCTCTGGGTAGCTACAAGATTTATTCGTCTTGGTAGTGCTTGTTTAGGTAGCTACATGATTTGTTTCTCTTGGTAGCTACATGATTTGTTTCTCTTGGTAGCTACATGATTTGTTTCTCTTGGTAGCTAAATGGTTTGTTTCTCTTGGTAGCTACATGATTTGTTTCTCTTGGTAGCTACATGATTTGTTTCTCTTGGTAGCTACATGATTTGTTTCTCTTGGTAGCTACATGATTTGTTTCTCTTGGTAGCTAAATGGTTTGTTTCTCTTGGTAGCTAAATGGTTTGTTTCTCTTGGTAGCTACATGATTTGTTTCTCTTGGTAGCTAAATGGTTTGTTTCTCTTGGTAGCTTCATAATTTGTCTCTTTAGGTAGCTTCATAATTTTTTTCTCTAGGTAGCTACATGATTTATTCCTCTTGGTAGCTTCATGATTTGTTTCTTTCGGTAGCTACATGATTTGTGTCTGTTGGTAGCTACACGATGTGTTTCTCTAGATACCTAAATAATGTGTTTCTCTAGATAGCTAATGTGTTTCTGTAGGTAGCTAAAAATGTGTTTCTTATATGTAGCTTCATGATTCTAGGTAGCTTCATGATGTCTTTCTCGAGGTAGCTTCATGTTGTGTTTCTTTAAGTAGCTTCGTGATGTGTTTCTCTAGGTAGCTACATGATTTATTTCTCTAGGTAGCTACATGATTTATTTCTCTAGGTAGCTACATGATTTATTTCTCTAGGTAGCTACATGATTTATTTCTCTAGGTAGCTACATGATTTATTTCTCTAGGTAGCTACATGATTTATTTCTCTAGGTAGCTACATGATTGGTTTCTCTAGTTAGCTAAATAATGTGTTTCTTATATGTAGCTTCATAATGTGTTTATCGATGTAGCTTCATGTTGTGTTTGTACAGGTAGCGTCTTGATGCGTTGTTTAGGAAGCTACATGAGGTGTTTCTTTAGGTAACTTGATGATTAACTAGAGGTTGCTAAATGAGGTGTTTTTTAGGGAGCTATATAATGTTTTTCGTTTGGTAGCTACATGGTGTGTCTCTCTAAGTAGCTTCGTGATTTGTTTCTCCTGTTAACTACACGAGATTCTTTTCCGGGTAAATCTTGTGGTTCTTTAGGTAGCATGATGTGTTTCTCTAGGTAGCTTTATCATGCAATTGTTTAGGTCGATACATGATTTGCTTTCCGCATTTGGATGCCAATTATCTGCGAACTTTCCCCCCCTTTGCGCAGCTGAGTACCGAGAGCTATACAGAGGCCCTTTGCTTCATCACCGCTGCGACGGATTGTCGCCATGCACTACCTACTGGTTTCGCGTGGCCGCAATCAACGCATTGGGACAAAGCGACTACTCACCATCTGTTGCTATAGCAACTAGCGACACGAATCTCTCGACTCAAAGTGGAAGTGGTTCTCACGCCGGGCCGTGCGATCAGCGACCGAGGCCGCCTAGGCGACTTCGA
>CATNEM010000107.1:477500-502500 GCA_950096795.1 Macrostomum cliftonense | reverse complement strand
CATTAGTATATAGCTTGTTGCTAAGGAAACTTAACTTGTCGACATAAGTATATAGCTTGTTGCTAAGGAAACTAAACTTGTCGACATAAGTATATAGCTTGTTGCTAAGGAAACTAAACTTGTTGACATTAGTATATAGCTTGTTGCTAAGGAAACTAAACTTGTTGACATTAGTATGTAGCTTGTTGCTAAGGAAACTAAACTTGTTGACATTAGTATATAGCTTGTTGCTAAGGAAACTGAACTTGCCGACATTAGTATATAGCTTGTTGCTAAGGAAACTATGAACGTGTTGACATTGGTATTAGCTTGTTGCTAAGTTAAATTAGTTTTCCTGCTAAAGCTTCAAAGTCTTCAAAAAGCGTCCAAAATACACAGATGAAAATCTTAGCAAACCCAATGAACCCGCCGCACACTACCAGGTGGAAATGTCATCCTTCATCAGCGACAACGATTCCGTGTCAGCCTGGCAACAGGTGTACCTGGGCACCGGACTGTGCACTCGAATTGGCCGCCTAGCCGAATTAACAAACTATCGAATTCGGATTCGAGCTGTCAATTCCGCCGGCGCGGGACCCTACAGTCAGGCGGCTCAGTTTGTAACGGGCAGGGCGCCGCCGCCGGCGCCCCGACCGCCGCGCGTATCCGACGTCAGCCAGGTCGCTTGCCGCGTCGAATGGTCCATGTCGGCGGCGGCGGCGGCGGCGGCAGCTGTCAATCAGCCGCAGCAGCAACAGTCGGCCCCGATGCAATTCGTCCTTCAAATGATGCAGGTTGGCGACTGCGGCAACGAATATCGACAGGTAAGTTTTTAAGATTAGTAGTCTGCTATATTTTTATTTTGATACATATCGGTAGGTCTGTTTAGTTAGTCATTTGCTGTAATAGGAAATCTATGGAAACATTTTTTCGCTAAATTCTTCCATTTTCGATACCTATCGGTAGGCTACTCTAATTATTTTCATGTCAACAGAATAAATAATGTTTTCGATACATATCGGTAGGCTACTCTAATTATTTTCATGTCAACAGAATAAATAATGTTTTCGATACATGTCGGTAGGCTACTCTAATTATTTCTAGGTCAATAGAAAAAATATAGTTTTCGATACATATCGGTAGTGCTTTCTAATCTATTATTTTTTCTCTATAATCGATTAAATTTTATATATTTTTTACACAACTTGTAGCCATTTAGTTTTTCAATAAATATCGTTTGTATTTATTTGCCTTAAGTTTTAAAACTTTATTTGAAATAGATTTATTGTTCATTTGAATTGTCGATAAGTTCAGTTAGTATCGGTTTGGTTTGTTCCGCTGGATTGAAAAAGTTTGTGGGGTTTCGCGTTTTAAATTTTGTACTGCTGAGAATTAAAATAGGGTGCTTCACTCCTATTTTAAGTAGCTTAAATGGTACTATCGCAATCTTTCAGTGCTTCTAATTATGTTCATTAGATTTATTACAACAGTTCTTGACTAGAATTTTGAATTAATTTCTTTCATTAAACGTCTCTTGGGGACAAGTTGCTATTGCCTGCAATTTTTCCGACTAGTAAATCACGTGACTTTATTATCCTCGCTACGGAATTCTGATTAAGTCGGCCCAAACCTGTTGCGACGCGATAGCAGAGACTCGAGGTACCGAAACTCTAGCGCTAAAATACTTTTGTATTCCGTCTTCGTACGTCCTAATAATCTTTAATCGTTTAATCCCTAGCGAGGCTCAGATGGAAACCTGTGCGGTTGTAAATCTTTCTCAGGCGATTAATCCTATCGACTTCTCTTCATTACTGTAGAAGTTCAGCTTGCTCTTTTTTCCGACGAGCAAGCCTATACTGCTGGAATTTGACAAGCAGAGTAGTTTTGAAGCTTCATGCCCTGTCTATGAGGCAATATGTCTTATCTGCTCCCGTATCTCTTGTCCAGTCTTTTATTCTTTGCAAATCCTCATTTATCGGTTCTTTCTCTCCTGTTTATGAGGTCAATAAGCTCGACGCTAAGAAAAACTCTATTTGAATTTCGTCTTCACGAAAACATAAATGACAATACTCCCCTAATGTAGCTCGTACATTATAGCGAATTTCTCTAATAACAATTCTGCTTTTTTTGGAGGTTAGGTTATGATTATGGCACAAGAATGTACATATAAATGTACATGTAAGTGTACATACAGTCTACGCAGAGAGATAAAGGAATAGAAAATGTACATTGAAGTGGTATAAAAATGTTTTTTGTCAAACTATTACTTGCGCAATCAGAGGGAAGGATAGATAAGATAGCATGTACAGGCTTATTGATTATGCAAAAAATTGAAAACCACAGTTTTTGCTCTGTAAAAAAACAAATTTTTAAGAGTTTTTTCAGTCGTTTAAATAACGGCCAAACAAACACCTCCAGGTATACAAAGGCCCCGACACCGGCTGCAATCTTGGCTGCCTCCGCCCCGGCGCTGAGTATCGACTTCGAGTTGCCGCTATTCGTCGCTGCCCAGACACGCAGGAAGAGCTGATTAGCTCGTTCTCGCATTCGACTGTGTTCCTAGCTAAGCCGGCAACTAGTGGCGGGGGCGCTTCGTCCAATTCGTCGTTTTCCCGTCGGGCGGCGGCGTCGTCCGCTGGGCCGCTCTCCGAGGCGTTGTGCAGCGCCAATCGGGTCGCTTGGTCGGAGAGGCGCGTGGCAGCGGCTATTCTAGCCGCCTTCGCTCTGCTAGCCGTGGCCGCCTCCATGCTGCTACGGCGGCTGGTCACTTACGATTGAAACTTCCATTTTTGGTTTTTTATTGTTGTTGTTGTCGTTGTTTTCTTCGCTCTATTTGGTGTTTGTTGTTCTCGTTTGTTGGTTGTGATTGGTCGTGCCTACAAAAATTAAAGATGTACTTTTGGTTTCTGTTTCAATGTGTGTACTAAGCGGATAGGGGTGTCATATTACCCTTTCCCTTGCTCTAATTAAATAAATGTACATTGTTCATCGCACCCGGTGTAGATCTTGGGGTTGTGGGGTAGCAGTAATTATCTCTCTCCCTCTCCCGTTTGAGTGTACATTCGGGGTAGCGCGCACAATTGTAGGCTCAGTCACACTCCCATTAGCATTAAATTGTACAAATCTAAGTACATAAAAATTATCTAATCGACATGTGAAAGAGCCTTTAAACATTTAGCTATTTTGTAAATTACCTATATAAATATGAAATTAATCTTCCTGTTTATTGACAGCCCTGGAGTCTAGTCTATAGAATCATTTGTGAAAAGTTTGGTGCCCTGCTGTTGAAATATATACTTTGCGTTTCATTTTTTTGTCGCGCAATCTCCAGTTAACTCTACTTTGTTTAGTATCGTTTTTTGTCTTCTGGTTAATATATTTAAGAGTAAGAAAAACTCTGCCTTGTTGTCCAAAATCGAATTGCTACCGTTGTTTCGGTTTTTTATGCCTTCGAGTCTGTTGCTAGCGGTCCAATATTCCATTTTTTGACGCTTTATATTAATTCCATGTTCCATTATAAAGTTTGTTTGTTGGTTGTTTTGTCTGTCTGCTTTTTTCCCCCACCCTGTTTTTTCCCGTTGTCTAGATACTAACCTCTGTACTGTGATTTTGCCTCTACCCATGCTCTATTCGCTAAGCTTTATACTGCTTTAAACAGAAAATCGTTTATTTTTGTGTCGTTTTTGTGGTCAAAAAATTCCGTGTTGATAAAAAATTAAACCAATTAACTGTTCGATGTTTATTTGGTTATTTTATTTTCAGTATTTCCAACAATTATTGTGATGCCTGCCTCCTATATCTATCACATTCAGTAGAGAGTTTTGTTTTACTGTTTGGTTTGTTTTACTAATTGGAAAATATGTTTTTTGAAAATTGTTGTTTTTACGTCCTTCCTTCTAGTCGTTTTTTTGTTCTTTCGTTCTATTTATACACAAATCTGATTTTTTATCAGCGGTTTATTAGCTTATGTCTTTGTTTTAGCTGTTGTCTGAAGTGACGAAAAAATTACAAAAAACTGTTCGTTTTCCAATGAACTTTTTTCGCGTTCCAATAAGGCCATTCGATGCGCGGAGTTGGCTGCTTGCTTACTCAATGACGAATTCCACGAATAGGCTCTGTGACACTATTGTTGTTTGTTCTTAATAGTTTTAAAATATTTATGTTTGGTTATTTTTCCGCTGAACAGTGTTTGACAGAAACAGGATTCCACGTGGGACTCGTCCTAGTAATATGCCACTGTCTTTATGAATCGCATTGGTTGTTTAAATCGGGTTCATTATTGTCGAAACGTGTTTTATTGTTTTAAGTGTTGCTTTTAGTTGTCAAGAGAGGCAAAAGTATTTTCTTGGAAATCTTGGTTGTTGAAAATTAATTAGCTTCTTTTTAATTTTACTAAGAACTTATTAAAACACTTTGGAAACTTAAAAAAAGTTAAAAAATAGGCTGCCACCAATGCGCACTTGTAAAAGCAGTTTTCCCAAACAATTCCTCAATGTCGATTGGTTTCGGGAATCAACATATGTTGCCTCAAGTCGTGTAAAAAAATTATTTTTTAAGCAAAAGCTGTTTGATGCGTTTTTTCATTAAATAGCTTTTGATAAATTTCACATATAAATGTTTTAATGTTTTTAAAACATTTTATTACAACTTGGACTCAACGTGTTTTTAATGGTTTACCGAGACATTTGAGCATTAAAGTTTCCTTGTTTTGAAACACAAACTGTACGCGTTTTTAATTTGTGCATTTTTTGTCTTAACAGCCCAGACTTCACTCATACTTAACGACTTCCTTAAATTTCTATTTATATTGCAAGTGGTCTAATGCACAATGCTGAATGGTCTCCATGTCTTCTGTTAATTTATTTTGTGTTAGAATTGGTAAGCAGTTATATATTCACTTTCGCTTTTATTTGGTATTGGGCAAAAGTTGTATTCATAGAAATTTTTTTAAATGCTAAACGGACTAAAAATTGTCAATCGTATATTTTAACAACTTTAAATTTGACAATAAAAACTTAATGTGAATGTTCGATGGGAGTTTGAATTCTGAATATCAATTAAACGAATTTTCCAGATATTTCCAACTAAATATTTCAGATTCTGAGAGTCTGCAAATTACTGAGAAGGTTTTTAGGTTTTAGCAATTTTAAAATCGAATTGCTGTTGTCAAAAAAAGTGTTATTTTTCTGTAGCAAGTTCGTTTTCGTAAGTTTTTTTGCTGTTGGTCATTTGTGCTTTATATTGTTGCCTATATATAGCCTACTACCCAGTTCTTAATTGTTTGGTTGATTGCGCTGTCTAGGGTTCAAAGGAATCATTTTTATTTACAAAAAATTATTATTCCAATATGTTATAATAATATTATAATAAATGTGCAGCTATTATTTTGTGTTTTTCAGTATCTCATCAAAATCCATAATACGCCTTTGTCGTTATTTTATCTTTCTAAATGTACCTAATTTTTTGGAAAATAACTATTTTTTAAGTGATTAAGTAATAAAAAAATAATTTTGATAAAATTACAATAAATAATTTTAAGTACAGTAGGTTTAACAGGATTTGAAGTACATAGGTACAATACATACCAACGTAAAAAATTACTAAATGATTCCACATTCTACTTACATACACAACACTGTTGAATTTCCTTTTAGTAAGACAATTGAAGATAATGCAGAGGTGCTTAAGTCATTGCGATTAGCTACGCGGATGCTAAACTTTCTCACTCTCCAAAAGTCTTTCCCTTTGGATCCAGCCTCCCAAGTCCCACATCAACTTGACTTTCTTTATTCCTAATTCTATTGAACTACCTATTGGCCTGGAGAGAAAGGTAAAGGAGACAAAGGTAGGTGAAAATTGTTCTATTCCCCACAGCCCCCCTCCAGCTAGCGATTCGCTTGAATGAGCAAGCCTTCCTGACTAACCTACCCGCAGAGGAAAGAAAGGGCAGAAGCAAGAGAGGATATGCTTTAGGCTAAGTTGCCTAAATGTAATTCGTAGACGACCTTGCTGATGGGCGTGGCGTCTGCCAGCAGCTGCTTTAGCTCGCTCATGTGAAGATAAAAAGAAAATTGGAGCCAGTAAAAATAAATGGAAAAAATGCATTTGTGCAATTGATGGGGACGCACTTTGTCGCTCACTCCGCAGATTCCCCCACAGCAGTTTCTTTTCCTCTACTATCCAGGAGTAGTATGACGCTCCTGCAGGGAATTTTTCTCATCTTAGCTGGCTTCTAAAGTTCCCCCCGTACGCGCGTACCTAGGTATTTTTAGGCTATAAATCTTCTGCGCCAGACTGTCTGACCTTTGCCACTGACAGTTTTCGGCACCAGATGGCGCCCGTGAGTCACGTGTCTGCCACTTTTTTTATGCCTCTTTTTATGACATCTGGAGGGGTTCAGGAAGCCCGCCTATTGTTCTATTTTTGCTTTTTTCCTGTCAACTCTTGACAGCTCAGCTTCCGACCCCTAAAAGTACCTTGGGATTTAGGATTATCTTTTCCTCTTCACTTTCTTCACTTTCTGCTCTTCATGCTGATTTGCGCGCATATTTTTATTAAGTCATAGGACCTCCTGCTGCGAAAACCCATAAATCATTTTGCTCGTAAATTCTCCCCATCTGCGCTGATTTACGACCCCACCTGTCATCTTTTTTATGATCCCGGGTAGACTGGTGAGACCACCTGGTGGGGTTGGGTCACGTGACTAGCTTGCCAGCCAATCAGAAAAATGCACGATCGTTTTAACAAATGCGGCTGGACCAATCGCAAAATTCGGCGATCATTCTAACAAATCGGCGCCTCCCGCGCCTATTTAAAGGCGCCGTCGAGCGCGCTCCATCTTCAGCCCGCTTTGCTGTCTCGGACACGTTTTGTCGTCCCGGAACCTCAGTGAGACTGAGCAAACGGCCCCTAGTTCTACAAGTATCTTCCCCTTTAGATTGCGAACCTCCCCCTAAGTCATCGGCGAATAACATCAGCCTTAGTGTCAGCATCAGCTAAGAGTTATCGAGAAGCGACAGGTCATCAGAGGCCCTTGCCTGCGAGATCGACAAGTACTAACGGTCGAGTACGAGATCTACCTCGGCCACTGTGGAGTTCGAAGGCATCGAAAGTGCATTAATCTGATTGGTTTTGGTGAGAGATCGCGTGACTTTGCCTTATTGGGAATAGTCTCTATCGGTCCCCATCTTAGCGTCTTAATAGGGATTTGCGTATTTGCTTATTGCTTATTTTGTGCTAACTTGAGGCAGTAAGAGTTTAAATCATAATATATTGCCAATAGTAGTTAAAGTGCTCCAATATCATAGGCAGTCAAGTGATTAGGTGTGAAAGCTAAATCATTCAGTTAATCGCTTTTTGATCTCCTTATTTATTCGCCATGCTGGCTCGGATGAGCAGCTAAATTAGCTGGCGCCGGCCATGGTGGACCAAAGGCGGACCAGTCATGCAGCCAGTCAGTCAGTAATTCATGCGATCAGAGTCCAGATTGAGGACTCAGCTTCGGCTGTACTTTAGTGCAGTTCGGGGCGCAGCGGCAGCCAAATTAGTAATGTAGCTTAATGTAATCTTTAGGGTAGTTAGGGCGCGCTTTCGGAAGAGGCTAATTAGGTCATTTCATCGCTTTGCGGCAGTTAGTTGAAGCATCGAGGCTAAAAGCTGGGATATTCCCTATCCACTCCTCTTAGTAATATAACAGTGCATTTCCGAGTCCACATAATCCGATCCATGCAAGAACCCCCTGCACAAGTCCTCTCTGAGCCTGCCTTGGTCATGCGATCTAGTCCCTGCAGTGTCCCTTAGTCGGCTATGACTTCGAGATTGACAGCTAAAAGACACTAGTTGTAGGTGGAAATCAGGCCTCAATTAGTCGGGAACTTGGTTTCGACAGGGCTGTTTGGTGATGCAGTCCACACAAGTTGGTGGCGGCGGGGCTGTCAGCTTCCCTTTGGGGCTGGCGGCTCTCTACCTTTCTTTATCTCCGTGTCTGTCTCTCGCTGTCTTCTCCTAGCATAGGACCTAGCCGCTCGCCACATCCATCATGCTACCCCTGGGGCTGACCTCGAGATCGGGAATGGGAGGCCAGAGTTGTCGATATAGGCAATAAGATCGGCGCTCTGAGGCCGCGTCGGTAAAACGACAAAGCCGAAACCCAACACAATATTAATTATCATATGCTGAAAGTTAGCTGTATTGCGCAAATATCTATTTTTTATAGTGCAAGGTGCTTAGAAAATGTGACTTCTAGGTACGCACGTTTACACAAAATATTTTTAGTTAAAGAGTAGAGGAAAAATCCAGCGTTATTCAATTAGTTTCCACAAAGACGAATGAGATAATATTGGATAAATATTTAAATTTACAAACAAAACCGATAAATCTGTACACTTTCTAAGGAATGGCAACGCATGGCATATATTTTTGACGGACGATAAAAAATCAAAAGCAAGATTGAATGCCATACAAAAGACAGTTAATTATTAACATTTAGCATGAAACTAACACTTAATTCTAAATTAAAATAGTTGATCAATAAAGCTTTAACTCTAATATTTGATATAATGCATAAAAAATGACGCAAGCGTATGATTTTAATTAAAAAGCTATTAACAAATTAAGCAGAAAAACTGTGCAATACAAGTGTCTTTATTTTGGTTTAAATAATAAGATAAAAACTCAAGGCGGTTAGATAAATAAGTTCAAATTTTTACAAGTTGATTACTGGCAAAGCTTAAAAATTACGATTACGAAAGTTTAAGATTTCACTTTCGCATCTGGTACAAAAGCATAAAACTGCGCCCGTTAAAAATGTCTACAATTTCACATTATGCGGAAACAAAATTAAGTCTCTTGGTTATTGCTTTAAAACATTTTTTGTTTTTATAACACTGCAATAGTGCGATCAGAAAGCAGGCAATGCGTTAACCACATACATGTAAGCTCATATGCTAGAGGATACGCAATGACGTGAGGAAATAAGAGAAATCTAATATTTCGTTTGCAGTTTATAAAGAATACAATTAAAAATTGTACAAATTCACTAAATCAAGACTAAACTAAAGTCGATAGGATAGAAGGACGAAAAAACTAGAATGGAAAGCGTTTGAACGGATAAAATGTCACGCTTCACCGAAAATTAATTAAAAAAGCAGCGGTTTAAAATTCATATTCTTCAAATAATTTCAATCGGATATTTGATGCGACCGATTTAAGCATTGCTTGAAGTAAAAGAATATTTGATAATCAAAGTTTCTTCATTTTCAACAAGCCTCGACGCGCTCCATCCATTCGGAAATCGTCAATTAGCCTCCTCAATAGCGTGGCAAGTTGTGCATTTGGGCTGCCACCACCTGCGAAGCGCCCGACGAGCCGGCCACATTCGATTCGGTCGGCTTTCGCATGGTTGGCATGCGTCTGATAGTGATCTTCTTGTAGCGATCCAACAGGCCAGCATAGGTGGATGCGCCGCTGCTCGGTCGGCTCATTGTAAAATTAAACCGTTCAGTTGGTCCCTCCTGACTGCCCTGGTGATAAAATCGTCTAGCCTTGTCGCGCTTCTGTTTCACAGTGAACATGCGTTTCATCTCCTTGCGAAAGTAGGTGCTAGCGTAGGAATAGAGGAAAAAGTTGACGCTGTAAGTCAAATAGTAGATGGTCTTGGTGACTGTCATGGCGCTACCATACTGGCCCTGCTTGATGCCGTCCCCACCATCGATCTGCAAGTAGCTGTCAGTCAGGCCAGACTTAATACGAAACTTCACCACGAAGCTGACAATCCACACCAAATAGTAGGGCCAGGTGAGCAGCAGGAAGGTGGACGATACGATCAGCAGCAGACAGGCGAACTGGTGGCCAAGAACGTCGTGATTAGTGCACGACCGGGAGCGCCTGACAATCAGCAGATGGCGAGCAATCAAAGCATTGAAAACGAATATAATGGCCGACGGGATGACGGTTAGCAGGGCGGCGTAGGCCGTGTCGAGCACAAACAGCTCCACGTTGGCGCCCGGTCGAGGTAGGCAAACTGTGACATTGGCGTTCAGCCGCTGGGTGATATGCATGAATGGCTTCCATAGGCAGAGGGCGTAGCTGTTTGTCACCAGAATGAAGATAATGCGACGAGCGCTGCGTTTCGTGCAAATTCGGCGACGCAGCATAGGATGCCGAACGCCTGTTATGAAGCATAGAAGTCTCATTTTAAATATGAGCTAATTAAAAATTTATGCTAATTACTTACGTTAATTACTGTTACATTTGCTTTGGATCAATGGCTCCACACATTTGAACACATTTCGATCTAATTATCACATATTTAGATTGTATTATTGGTTTTCAGGCATTAAAAAATCCCACCGCTGCCACCATTTGCGGGTAAGCGAGTGTTATGTCAACGGAAAATTCCCTCGAATAGCGGCTGTCTTTCCGGTTGAGATAAAAAACGAGTTAATTACTTTCTTATGGCAATCGAATAGTTACACAATAGTGATATGTCTGCAATTATACATTTGAAGAGCTGCAGGTACTTTAAAAATCTCCCTACATGCTCGTATTTGCTGTAGCAATTAACATAACATGTCTTTGCAGAAGAAATATATCTTCTCGGTATGGCTGTACGGAAAGAAAAAAGTTTCGAATTTCTATCAAGCCTAGTTTCTTTCTAAACAGAACTTTTGCTACTAGACTGCGTGCCTGATTAATTAGGATTGATATTTCTCTATCTAACTCGTTAATTTAATTTCCTAATCATATTTTGCTTCCAGTTAGTTACCTGCATCGAAAATGAAGCACGCAAGGCAGTTTGTGATACGAGATAAGCTTTACCTTGACATTTGATACGCTTTCCCCTTACAAGCGTATCTCTGTCAATCAATATGGTTGAGCCGTTTTGGGGTCCCATGAGACAACCTAGTTAGCTACCTTGCTAGATAGCATGTCGCCCAAACTAAGCAGCCCTAGCAGCCCTATTCAAGTCAAGGATGTCCCACACGAGTTTCTTCGATCTAGAGATTAAAATTACAGCTAAATATCGTCTCCCACTTGAAAACATATTGATATGCAATCGCCTGAAGGCTATGATCACGTCGCAAAAAATAGCTTTTGCGTGATCACTTAGCTACGAATGACATAAAACCGGATTCGATTTAGTTGCTGAATTGATAAAAACACCCCGAAGCCATTTAGTATAGGAAATTCTGAAAGTATAGAAACCAACCAAGACATGAATTGTCATGCATGATCGTAGTCATGCAAATTTTTTTTGAATGAAAATATCCATTAATTCTGGTATGTTAATGAGTGGAATTGTGAGCGGTTTGCGCTGATTGAGGCCTTTCTGGTTCAAAATTTAAAAGTGCTACCGCCAGCTACTAGTTAGATTTCCCAAAAAGGCATTCAAATCAGTCATTTTTTCTTTAAATCTGACAATTTTTAGCCCTTGTAATTAGTTTTTTCTGAGATAAGTTAGTTAATTTGAAATTAAAAAAATTTGCTTTCGACATCATTTCTGCTTATGTTAATAAAAAACTAATATATTCCCTAATCCTCCTAGGAGCAAAATATGATATTCCCACTTGTTTATACCACAAAACTCTTGCCACAAAACCCATCGCGAAAAAAGCCAGCGCATTTGTTGAAAGCCAGACAACTTTCGTTTTTCGACCACCAAGCAGGCTTTTTTCCATGGAAATGTAAACAATGTCAACAACTTGACCAATGTGGCGAACTGTTCGTGCAGTGGGTTAGGGCGCGTATCATCTAGGGAAGTTTTTTGGAAATGGGAAAAAACTTGCGGAAACTAATGTAGCTCGTATTTGTAGTTTCAGCTTTGAAATTAGATTTCAAACGCAGTGCTACGAAAAGCATTGATCCAGTGCAGGTCGATAAGTAAGAAACCGCAGCTTCCTCAGGAAATACAATCTTCCTATTAGATGGGAAAAATCATTGGCAAACCATGCCTCGAGTTCTAATTAGTGACTGAGAAAAATTTTTTTGTCCATGGAACACACAAGACCCGATCTTTATCGCATTTATTAATCCCTGATTGATGTCTACTCAAATTTCCTTTGACATGAGGCGCCAGAACACCTGCAGAGCGAGGAACAGCTAAAAGATCGACTTATCATAAGAGATATCAGACCTTGGTCTCACAGCTAATCAAAAAATCTTTGTCAGACAAAAAGAATTTTATATCAAACTGTATATTAATTAAGTATTGAGGATTTACCTGAAGGATGAAACAAAGATATAAGAAAAACTAACAATCAGCCATTCAAATGAGTACAAAAAAACTGATAGAAAAGTCATTAAGATTAAGTTAGCAAATCGATTGACCTAGCAGAGAGACTAGAGAATAGCAGTAAACACACAGATGGTAAACGGCACATGATTTCCCCAAAATGTATTCGAGTATGTTTTGGACTCAATCCTTAGCGTGCGAACCTGGAAGTCACGCGAGCCCCGGTTGCAGTCGGGACTGACGCGACTTGGTGTGGGATAAAAGCAAGATGATGAGTCCAGAATCCTTCGCGTTGGGGATTGAGGGGGTAGAAATAATCCCCGCCGCCATTCATCTTAGGGAAAACAGATTGTGTTTTCTGACCACTATAGAAACGCACTAGAAAAAACACAGAGCGAAGGCAGAAAAGCAATTGAATAAAATTGACGTGGATTATACCATGGTGCTACAGTTCTATATTTACTTCTGGGCTTAATCTACAGATCTAAAATAAAGAGTAGCAATATACAGTCTGCATGCCATCCATTGGATAAAATTGCTTGCTTAGTTAAACACTTAAGTACTTAGTGGAAGGTAGAACAGCATCGGAAAGATCACACAAAAAGCATAGGAAAGATCACACAAAAAGCATAGGAAAGATCACACAAAAAGCATAGGAAAGATCACACAAAAAGCGTCGGAAAGAACACACAAAAAGCGTCGGAAAGAACACACAAAAAGCATCGGAAGGTTCACACAAAAAGCATCGGAAGGTTCACACAAAAAGCATCGAAAAGATCACACAAAAAGCCTTCGAAAAGATCACACAAAAAGCCTTCGAAAAGATCACACAAAAAGCCTTCGAAAAGATCACACAAAAAGCATCGAAAAGATCACACAAAAAGCATCGAAAAGATCACACAAAAAGCATCGGAAGGTTCACACAAAAGGCATCGAAAAGATCACACAAAAAGCATCGGAAAGATCACACAAAAAGCATCGGAAGGATCACACAAAAATCATGGGAAAGATCACACCGCTGCACAGGCCATCAAACACGATCTCGCAGGTTCAATAGCCGACGCTCACCGATGTATCGCTCGACAGTTGACGTTACAAGCATCCAAACCGACACCATACGAAACGAGTAGGAGAAGAACAGTAGACTCTGGCACATAATCTGCAGATTAAGCCAAGCTTTAGCCGCCTCCGGTAGAAAATTCTGCTTCATCAACCATTCCGGAATGACGTAGAAGATCAACACCAGCAAGTCGGCGCCAGATAGGCAAGCAAAATACACGCTAGCGCTCTGATTGTGAAACCGACGCCTGGTGAATACTTTGATGCAGAGAGCATTGCCAACACAGCCTAGCAGGACAATCAGGGGGGTCACTACAAGGTAGAACATTCGACAAGCCGTGCACTCGGAGCTGGGCATGCCAGAATAGGTCGAACTCTGTGTGACAGTCGAGCTCAAGTTCAATATGCTGTTATTGCATTTCGGTATGAACGAGCACAGCATGTTCTCGGTGATTTCCATGGTAACGACGGGGACTCGAGTTGATTATTAAAACAAAATTGATTAGAAAAATAAATCAGCTTGACACTGAACACAGTTAGGAAGTCAAAACCTCGCTGTAGGTGCGGGAAAAGTGAAATTGGCAAGTAGATGGAGAGAGGCTTTGCATGCATGGCCCTGGGGATAAAAACGGTGCCTTTAATGAGGATTTCTGCAGCCAAGGGGCATCATTGGCTGGCGAAGGGGAGCGATAGAAGAGGGAGAAAGAGAATAGAAGCCCCAAGAAAAAAATTAAGGGTAAAAAAGTTGAAGAATATCCAAGAAAAATGCAGAGCAATCAAACGAAGAAACCGAACAGTACAGAAAAAAAAATTAGACCAACCAACCAAAATTTAAAATGCAGAAAGTTCTACACTTTGTGCAATTACGGTGTGCAAAAAATATCAGTTAGCAATAGATTCCTGAATGCTGAATTGCTGGAATAATTCAGAGGAAGAAAAACAGATTTGAAGTCTCAAACGGCCCTTTTAAGGGTCTTTTTCGATCTACGAGTATGGCTGGCTGAAATATATTGTGACGTCACAGACAGATTGAAGCACAGGAATTTCGATTTACAATACACCGCATCAAGTGAGATAATAGTACAAATAAAAAAGCACACAAACAGCAGCTTCCCAAATGATAAAGGTAAGACGCCAAGAGTTGGAACAGAGAAAAAAACCACCCTGAAGGAGGAAGGAATCTTGAAAATCATCCTGTTGCGGTGTTGCCATGACAACCAAGCTGGCAGTGCATAGCAAAGTAAATCGCACTTCATTTAAGACACACCCAGAGAGAGAGAGAGAAAAAGAGAATTCAGTTCAGCAAAGACAGACAGGCGAAGCCTGAGGGGCAGAGAGGCACTTGAATTCCTGTCAGCAGCAGCAGCATAGGCAGGGGGAGCAGGTTCCTCATTCACGCACACAAAGATAAGGATGCTGCCACCACTTGATGCGCAAGGCAAGACGGCAAGGCGGGGTAACAGGCTGACAATGTGAGATGCGAGTCCTCAGCTGCAGAGGAAGCAGCAGTAGGAAATAAGACAAGAGACAAAAAACACACTATTGGAATCTCTCCTACGGGTAGAAGATTAACAGCTAGTCGGAGAAATACCGTTGCTTTGAATTGAAAATCAGAGAAAAATAAAAAGCAAAGCAAACAGAAAGAGCTTCCTAGTCGCTCATTCATAGTCGCCAATTGTTAACTGATGATGCGTGTCGGAGCGTTTTTTAAACTAAAACAAAGCAGAATCACACAATCAAATAGGAAATATACGATATAGACAGGAAGTAACTGACTGACTGACAAAGACTAGAGAAAATATCTAATTTAATTTGGTAAAAAAAACCTAAGCATAGGTGTGCTATACTTATACTTAGTAATGGTATTTAAGTACATGTATTTTCATAAATCCCAATTTTCAAATTCCTAAATGTCTACCAAACTCAACCGAACGGACTCATCTGAACTGGGTCTCGAACCCGCAACCTACCAGTCATAGGGCGAGCGCATTTTCTAGTTAAAATTATTATAAAATCGCTTTTAACCGCGATGATATTAGTCAGGTGCGGAAGCACTTTTCAGGAAGACTTTTCCTTCCTCGGGCGTGGAAAAAAAGCCCATTGAGAAATCAAACAGCTGTCAATTGTAAAATTACCTGCCCTGAGCTAAATCCACTTGTCACAGAGGCCCCTTACCTATCCCAATTCTCATTAGAAGATTTTTTATCATTCTGTCATTATGACTGGGGCCTCAAGGATTTCATCCCTATCACCTTGTCAACTCCATCTCTTCTAAGCCAAGTACGTGGTAGGAAAAAATGGTTGGCGTACTTAAGAATTCTCGCACTGCTTACAACCAGCCTCATCGCTGTCTTGATGACGACTTACATTGTACTTTTATCTATTACAAGACAAGACACAACTTTTCAATATCCCTACACCTGCGTCTGTCTTGTTCCTTTGAACATTCAAAAAAAGTACTTAGATGACAAAAAAAACGAATGATTTTGGCTTGAAAACTCGAGATCGAAGAGCTTTCCAGCTGAAAGCGGAAAATTTTTTGAGGAAGCTATAGACTGCGGGTGAGAGGGGAAGACTGGGGAAAATGGGGAAAAATTCAAGGCTTAAACCTTCGTGAAGACAGATTTCGAGTTTTTGTGTGTATTAGTTAGCTACAGTAAAATGAATTTTTCAACGGGAGATTTTCCTTCGTTACTTTTGCAGCCTCTTTGCAAGTTTTTATCGAACTCAGAAGTATCGATTTAACTCGGTTTTCAGGCACCGCTACAAAAGGAGCTCAAATGCGTGCCTGATGGCAACCACATAGCAACCACGTGATCTTTTTTTAAACAAAGTAAATAAAATTTAAAATGAAGAAAATAATAAAGACACATTGGGTTTCACTTTGCTTTAGAGAATCTTAACACTTTTTGTGTTAAATTCTCCAATAAAAAAATCCTTGCTAATGCTCATATATTCAAATAGAAAAAAACTGGGTTTATCAATAATTTTCAAATAATTAAATAGCATTAGCAGACGTGGAAGGAACTAAATAATGTATAATAATAGAATATATAGTAAAATGTTGGTTGGCCCTTGCACCTTAGTAAGACAGTTATTTTAATAAATTTTAACAAAACTAAGGCAAACATGCATCATTACATAAACATTTAAAGCTTTTAGGAGCTTATTAAAACAATTTCGTTGACAAAAGGAATTTAAGGAAAAGTACATCACATTACAAAATTATACCAACCAGTTTTTTCTTTAACTTTGTCAATGGAAGACTATTTTTCGCTTGAATAAACAAAACGTTAGTTACATAATAAGATGACGTCATATCAAATAATTTCAATAGAAAAGCGTCACGCTCTGCGTTCAACAAGTTTTCATGGATGTTGAATAATATTTAATTGAAAATTTTGTTCAGAAAATTCAAACAATTATCAAGTCAAATAAGTAGACACAATTTATGCATACAAAAAGATAACAGGAGACTCACAAGACTAAAAACGTTTTTTTGCGTTTCCACAGCTAAAGTATAAGAATTCATCTCATAGTTCGATGACGTAATAGTATAGGCTAATTACATTATCTAATAAATCGATTGCGCAATCGTCAAGGTCAATTACACAAGCTAATAGCTTGATTACACAATCCTCAAGATCAAAATATAATTTAATAACTAGATTACGTCGTTAGTTAGGTGAATTACACAACAAAAATTTCGGTTACGTAATCGTCTACGTCAATGACATAATCTAAAAGCACGATTACGTAATCGTGTAGGTTAGTTATGTCATCATGTCGTTTATGCCGATTGCCTAATTACTACATTGCACAGTTAAATCACGCTGTTTATTTAAATGATTACGTAATTACTTGGTGCAATTACGTCATCAACTTAGAACAAAATAGTACACAAACGTTACGTCATAGTATATATGCATACAGAAGCCATTCGAAAGATTTACAACTGTGCATTCTCGTTAATTTCATCCTCATCATCGTCGCCATTCCCTGCCGAATTATTAATCAACGGTTTATAAGCGTAATCGCCACCTTTGCGTCGCCGATTGTCTAACTGAGCTACGCCAGTCGGTCGGTTGCTACGGCAACGCCGTCGCAAACGTTTGCCGCAGAATAGGGTGACGCAGACTAAGCAGATGCAAACAATCAGAACTGATAGCAGAATGACGGGCGGACCCGCATTAGGGTGCCACGAGCCGTCCAGTAGGTTGAAAACGCTGCGCCTACATTCGTAAGGTAGATTGACAGCTCCTAGGGAAGGAAACTGTTTAGACGTCATCAGTTCCAGCTGGCAGTCCATCTGACCGCCACAGGCTGCAGGCTGCAAGACCACCGGCCGGCGCTCCGTAGAATTGCGATAGACGAATCGAAGTGTAGCATCGCTGTACACCTCCATGGCAAGCAAGGCTGCCGGCGGCGGCACGAAGCCCAGCTTGGCGACGCCCAAGCCAAGAGCCGAGGCAAGCGAGGCCACGGTGGAATCGTGACCGGAGTACACAATCAGACTCAGGCCGGTTTTCTTGGTCTTTTTACTGGCGTAGGCTGGGTGCTGAAGACTCGATAGCCTTGCTCGAGCGCTGGGTAATTAGGATAAAATATACGGGGTGATAACTATAGATTAAACAAATCGACCTTCATTTTTTTAACTGACGTGAGAATCGTCCGTCTATACACGGGCATGAGAATCGTCTCTCTCTATACACGGGCATGAGAATCGTCTCTCTCTATACACGGGCATGAGAGTCGTCTCTCTCTATACACGGGCATGAGAATCTTCTCTCTCGATTAACGGGCATGAGAATCGTCTCTCTCTCTCTATAAACGGGCATGAGAATCGTCTCTCTCTCTATACACGGGCATGAGAATCGTCTCTCTCTATACACGGGCATGAGAGTCGTCTCTCTCTATACACGGGCATGAGAATCTTCTCTCTCGATTAACGGGCATGAGAATCGTCTCTCTCTCTCTATAAACGGGCATGAGAATCGTTTCTCTTTATAAACGGGCATGAGAATCGTCTCTCATTATAAACGGACATGAGAATCGTCTCTCTCTATAGACGGGCATGAGAATCGTCTCTCTCCATACAGGGGCATGTGGGCTTATGGGAAATAAATGAGTAATTTTAGGCCTGAAAATTTAATTTTTTTCTTAGTATTTCATCATTTTTGCTAAACAAAGGTGTGGCTTGATTGTTTCGTGAATGTCAGTGGAAATTTAAAAAATTGCAGATTTACGAATTAATATAAACTATAATTATCCTCCCTTAAAAATTGCTTTTAAAGGATTGTATTGCAATTGATTATTTAAATGAATAATTGATTTATAATTCCTAAACTGAATTAAGACCAGGACTAATTGAAATTTTACATATTGTATTTTAATAAATGATTAAATAAAAGGAATAAATAAACCTCGACCAAAAATTAAAGAGAATTGGTGATAAAAAGGTGTTAAAATTCTGGCTTAAAGCACGAAAATAAAAGCTGAAAGAATGGATTAAGAGAAAACGGCAGAAATGTGATAGACAAAATGATAATAAAATTAAAACGAGAACAGGCAGATAGAGACAGACAGACAGAAAGACAGACAGACAAACAGACAGACAGACAGACAGACAGACAGACAAACAGACAGACAGACAGACAGACAGACAAACAGACAGACAGACAAACAGACAGACAGACAGACAGACAGACAAACAGACAGACAGGCAGTCAGACAGACAGACAGACAGACACAGACAGACAGACAGACAGACAGACAGACAGACAGACAAACAGACAGACAGGCAGTCAGACAGACAGACAGACAGACACAGACAGACAGACAGTCAGACAGACAGACAGACACAGACAGACAGACAGACAGACAGACAGACAGCCAATAACCCACCTGCTGAGCATTTTGTCCAGCAGCGGGCCGCCGCAGAATCTCCGCACAGCCGGATCGTCATCAAACTTCATCTCGTACTTGCGCAGCCGCATCAGCTGCAGCCGCTGATAGTCGCCGAAACTGAGCCAGGCAGGCAGCCGCAGCCCCATGCCCAGCCACATCTCCGCCGAGCTGCCAAGACTCCACGCGTCTGACAGACTGAACTTGGATTGGCCAGTTGCCGAGGCCAGGCGTGATAGGAAGTCCCGGGCTCGATTCTCCTCGGCGCTATAGGCGGCGCCTGTGGTGGCAGCTTTGATTAGGCGATCGCGCGCAGGACAGGTGTAGCTGGGGGAATTGGGATAATGAATGGGAAAGCGTTTTGAGGGATTCGAATATTAGTACTATAGAGACATCTAAAATATTATCTGATTATTTTCACAGCAGCATAGTCACGTACTCGAAGACAAATCCCACCTATGTCCAGGAAATTACCCTCAGAGACACAGACTCAGGGACTGATCCTCAGAGACACAGACTCAGGGACTGATCCTCAGAGACACAGACTCAGGGACTGACACTCAGAAACACAGACTCAGGGACTGATCCTCAGAGACGCAGACTCAGGGACTGACACTCAGAAACACAGACTCAGGGACTGACCCTCGGAGACACAGACTCAGGGACTGATACTCAGAGACACAGACTCAGGGACTGATCCTCAGAGACACAGACTCAGGGACTGACACTCAGAAACACAGACTCAGGGACTGATCCTTAGAGACACATACTCAGGGACTGATCCTCAGAGACACAGACTCAGGGACTGATCCTCAGAGACACAGACTCAGGGACTGATCCTCAGAGACACAGACTCAGGGACTGATCCTCGGAGACACAGACTCAGGGACTGATCCTCAGAGACACAGACTCAGGGACTGATCCTCAGAGACACAGACTCAGGGACTAATCCTCAGAGACACAGACTCAGGGACTGATACTCAGAGACACAGACTCAGGGACTGATACTCAGAGACACAGACTCAGGGACTGATCCTCAGAGACACAGACTCAGGGACTGATCCTCAGAGACACAGACTCAGGGACTGATACTCAGAGACACAGACTCAGGGACTGACAGGATTAATTCCAGTTTCATGAATGCATCGCAATTATAAAACAAAATAGCAGAAAGTGCAGCTTTATAAGAAGAAAGCCGGCATTTTAGAAAAAAGCTTAGCTCGAAATCTTGTTTCTAACTGAAGCAGTTGGCGGAACACTTCAAAGAATTTTTGAAAAAATTTTAACGACTCTAGCTTGTTGCCTATATACTTAATGACAAGCAAGCTCAAATATTTAAAAAAAGCATTTTTTTACAATGCACTCTACGGCGAAAGTGATGGTACTCGTAGCGCGATTTAGCCTAAATAGGAATAGAATGAGCTTGGCACTCTCAGAATCAGCCTTGCACTGTCAGAATCAGCCTGGCACTCTCAGAATCAGTCTGGCACTCTCAGAATGAGCCTGGCACTCTCAGAATGAGCCTGGCACTCTTAGAATCAGCCTGGCACTCTTAGAATCAGCCTGGCACTCTCAAAATCAGCCTGGCACTTTTAGAATCAGCCTGGCACTCTCAGAATCACCCTGGCACCCTCAGAATGAGCCTGGCACCCTCAGAATGAGCCTGGCACTCTCAGAATCAGCCTGGCACTCTCAGAATCAGCCTGGCACTCTTAGAATCACCCTGGCACCCTCAGAATGAGCCTGGCACCCTCAGAATGAGCCTGGCACTCTCAGAATCAGCCTGGCACTCTCAGAATCAGCCTGGCACTCTCAGAATCACCCTGGCACCCTCAGAATGAGCCTGGCACTCTTAGAATGAGCCTGGCACTCTAAGAATCAGCCTGGCACTTTTAGAATCAGCCTGGCACTCTCAGAATCAGCCTTGCACTGTCAGAATCAGCCTGGCACTCTCAGAATCAGTCTGGCACTCTCAGAATGAGCCTGGCACTCTCAGAATGAGCCTGGCACTCTTAGAATCAGCCTGGCACTCTCAAAATCAGCCTGGCACTCTCAGAATCAGCCTAGGACTCTCAGAATGAGCCTATATCATTAAAGATGGTCATTATTACCTAGTAGGCTTCAGGACGTCAGACTCGCGAGGCGCCGAATGCAAGGGAACAGGCGTGGCCTGACGTGCCGCGCTTCCATTAATGCTGCGGTTCGCATCTCGCAGCAACTGATTGGCAAATAAGCCAGTAAAAAACGCCTGACCCGATGCCAAAGTTCGATCCGTATCGGTGCTGTAGGCCCACATCTGGAAGGTGAGGTGAAGATGATTTGAGGATCTGACAAGGTCAAAGCCTAGCAACCAGAGGATCTGACAAGGTCAAAGCCTAGCAACCAGAGGATCTGACAAGGTCAAAGCCTAGCAACCAGAGGATCTGACAAGGTCAAAGCCTAGCAACCAGAGGATCTGACAAGGTCAACGTCTAGCAACCAGAGGATCTGACAAGGTCAAAGCCTAGCAACCTGAGGATTTGACAAGGTCAAAGCCTAGCAACCAGAGGATCTGACAAGGTCAACGTCTAGCAACCAGAGGATCTGACAAGGTCAACGTCTAGCAACCAGAGGATCTGACAAGGTCAAAGCCTAGCAACCAGAGGATCTGACAAGGTCAACGTCTAGCAACCAGAGGATCTGACAAGGTCAAAGCCTAGCAACCTGAGGATTTGACAAGGTCAAAGCCTAGGAACCAGAGGATCTGAAGCAAATAATTTCTCACCAAATTGGGATCATAGCGATCCGGTATTACGCCCTGTTCAGCGTAGTAGGATCTGACAAATTTTCCCAGCTCAATCATCTGTCTGACACCTGCGGGCGTCAGCTGACCCAAACTAGTGTTGTACATGGACGCGTATGGGTCGAATGGCAACACACGTAGGGGATTTCTGACTCCGTGCCGGAACACCAGCTGCAGTTGGACCAATTTGGTGGCCCTTGTTCGATATGGAATTTCTGCTACTAGAAGAAGCAGCAAAAGCGGCAAAATTGCTGAAGCCGGGTGCTTCGGGTAATATTTTAGCATGACTTTGTGCGCTGAAATATTAAAAATGACAAATAATAAAAAATTAGGAAAAAATAGGAAAAAAATATCAACCAGACAGTGTGCGAAGAAGGGAGATCAAACAGGAAATAGTGGGAGGGAGAGAGGGGAGATCAGACAGTAGATAGTGGGGAAGAAAGGGGAGATCAAAAAGGAGATAGTGGGAAAGAAAGGGAGATCAAACAGGAGATAGTGGGAAAGAAAGGGGAGATCAAACAGGAGATAGTGGGAAAGAAAGGGGAGATCAAACAGGAGATAGTGGGAAAGAAAGGGAGATCAAACAGGAGATAGTGGGAAAGAAAGGGGAGATCAAACAGGAGATAGTGGGAAAGAAAGGGGAGATCAAACAGGAGATAGTGGGAAAGAAAGGGAGATCAAACAGGAGATAGTGGGAAAGAAAGGGAGATCAAACAGGAGATAGTGGGAGAGAGAGGGAGATCAAACAGGAGATAGTGGGAAAAAAGGGGGATCAAACAGGAGATAGTGGGAGAGAGAGGGAGATCAAACAGGAGATAGTGGGACAGAGAGGGAGATCAAACAGGAGATAGTGGGGAAGAGAGGGGAGATCAAACAGGAGATAGTGGGGAAGAAAGGCGAGATCAAACCGGAGATAGTGGGGAAAAAGGGAGATCAAACAGGAGATAGTGGGGAAGAAAGGCGAGATCAAACCGGAGATAGTGGGGAAAAAGGGGGATCAAACCGGAGATAGTGGGAAAAAAGGGGGATCAAACCGGAGATAGTGGGAGAGAGAGGGAGATCAAACAGGAGATAGTGGGACAGAGAGGGAGATCAAACAGGAGATAGTGGGGAAGAGAGGGGAGATCAAACAGGAGATAGTGGGGAAGAAAGGCGAGATCAAACCGGAGATAGTGGGGAAAAAGGGGGATCAAACCGGAGATAGTGGGGAAGAAAGGCGAGATCAAACCGGAGATAGTGGGGAAGAAAGGCGAGATCAAACCGGAGATATTGGGGAAAAAGGGGGATCAAACCGGAGATAGTGGGGGAGAGAGGGGAGATCAAACAGGAGATTGTGGGAGGGAGAGGGGAGATGAGACAGGAGATAGTGGGAGGGAGAGGGGAGATAAAACAGGAGATAGTGGGAGGGAGAGGGGAGATAAAACAGGAGATAGTGGGAGGGAGAGGGGAGATGAGACAGGAGATAGTGGGAGGGAGAGGGGAGATAAAACAGGAGATAGTGGGAGGGAGAGGGGAGATAAAACAGGAGATAGTGGGAGGGAGAGGGGAGATAAAACAGGAGATAGTGGGAGGGAGAGGGGAGATCAAACAGGAGATAGTGGGAGGGAGAGGGGAGATAAAACAGGAGATAGTGGGAGGGAGAGGGGAAATCAAACAGGAGATAGTGGGGTAAAAAGTCGCATCTCCAATGGGACATTAATATCGAAAGCGATTCTTAGGGATTAATTAAACAGGGCATCAATGAGAGACAGAAACTAACTTGGCAATTAATTAGGTGATGAAACGTACTAGTGGGCTATAAAAGAAAATAAAACATCCCACGTTCGATTTTTTTAATGCCAAGCTTTCATTATCTTTATTCATTAAATTTGATGGCATAGGTTTCATACCGATATTATCTGTCAGAATCTCATAGCATGCAACAATATTACTTTATCTAATTAAAATAAATAGATTTATTTTTTAGCAAGTAAGCAAATCTAGCTACTGAACAGGACAAGTAGCAATAGAAACATTACGAGGCAAAAAAATTATAACAAATTGCGATAGTAAAATGACTACTAGGATTGCAATTTTTTGATACAAGGAATGGCTTCAAGCATTCTTGGCAGTATTTTAAGAAGCATCAATGAAAATTTAAGTCTAAGTTAAACATATATAATCTAACGGAGTGTAGCGTGTGCATTACCGATATGTATTGAAAACAATATTTTTAGGTCGTTAATTATATTGTACAAACGTACTTCTTGAGACAGAAAAGTTTTCTTTGTTGTCCATTTTTTAAATTCTAGATGTACATAGTAGGATTATAGTTGGATTCAGGTTTAAGCGCCTTGCTTAAGCCCCTAGGTAACAAATTGTCGATACTAGCGTCGGGACTCGAACTCATGACCTTCCGGTTATTATTCCGATGCGCTAAAACTATTCTAAACATAGGAATGTTCCACTTAAGATCCCGAGGTCCAGAGTTCGAATTCGATCCTAAAAGTTTTAAACTTTATGGCAAATAATGATAATTACATTGTAACGAATGCAACTTATGCACTTTCGGTAAGCAAGAAGGAAAGACACGCAAGTGACGAAGCTAAAAATACTTCGCTACATATCGGTAATTGCAAAAAGATAAACGAAAAGTGATACGCCAAATGTAAAAAAATGAGATTTAAAAATAAGCTTTGATCGATTACACAATGGCAAAAAAGCTTTACTTGCTTAATATTCTTTCGCCTTACAATTATTAATACTACTATTACTAATTAAATTATTAGTGCAATGATGATCAACTTCAGCAGTGAACTTTCTCTGTCGATAGCAGGTGAAAAACAATGCAATTAGTAGGCAAATAATTAGACAACTTTGTATTGCTAGCAATAAATTAATGCGATTTCCAAATCCACTACTAGTACTACTACTACTACTACTAGTAGAAGAAGTAGTCAGTTCGCACATAGCCTCCCCAGACTGGGCATAGACGCCGCGATTTTGCATTTGATGCGTCAAACGGGTCAAATTGCACGGTGTGGGACAGAATGGAATTTCCAAAT
>CATNEM010000107.1:270000-472500 GCA_950096795.1 Macrostomum cliftonense | reverse complement strand
TGAACTCTCACGCAATGGAGTCGCAACAGCTTGTGAAGAACCATTCAAATCAAGTGCCATAGAAACAGCCTCACTCGTAGACTGCAGCGAGCGATCACGACGCTTGGACAGGTAACGGCGAGTTGTCCTCTCAGAAACCTGACCGGTTATCGACATGATGTCAGCCAGGTTGTACCCAGCGGCCTCTAGATCGGCAATCCTGCTCACTCTACAACAGAAGTAAAGTATTGCATAGAAAATATGCAACTGGTTTAAAGCAATATGAAGAAAAAGGCTTACCGGATGCAATGATTCGTGTACATCTTGGACAAACCGGCCTTCTCGCTCAGGTTTCGCATGAAACGCAGAAAGTAGTTCTCCCCGCGATTCTGCTTTGTTGAGAACATAGGCTGTCCATTGGAATCCGTGTTGGATAGTGGACGCGGGAACAGATGGTTGTCCTTGGTTGTTGGAGGTAGCAGTTGTAGATATCTCCTCACTTTGGCCGTGTCGTAGATCCGAGCTTGTTTGTTGTCCGGTCTAGCCTTCGCCTTCACAGGATCGGCTGACTTGTTCTTCGTTGGCAGAGCAGGAAGACAGTAGTACTCCTTGCCGTCAGAATCCGTGTGCAATTCAAGCGAGTCCCTCCGTCTCAGGAACTTCAGATGCTCCTGGCCACGCTCTCCAAAGGAGTAAAGAACATAGAACAGAAATTTAGCCTGCTCGATTTCAGCCGTAGTCCCTTCAAAGTAGCACCGCAATTTCTGCATGTCGCCTTCTTCAATTGGTTCATACTGCCTGGTGCAGCCACCATCTCGATGGAAATCACGAACCTTGACACGCAGCATCTCGTTGCAGGACTTGAATTCCTCACCACCGATTATATCAACAGGCAGCTTCAGAACCATGCGTAGGAAACGCTGAATTCCAGCCCGGATACAGATGAGAGAGGCCGGCGAGTAGAACGAGCCATCCTGTTTCTTCAGCTTGTAGTAGAAGTACCGAAGATATTGGTTCAATGTAGGATTGTTGACATCCGGAATGTTGCGCAGATTCTCCCTTTCCAGGAACTCTCGAAAACGTTGGCCATGCTGGTACATCTGCTTCCGAGTGTCCTCAGGCAGACTCTCGATCTCGATTCTGTCCATCTCGGAAACGTCTATCTTTTCATCTCCATCGATCATTGGCAGCCCAGTATCAGCTGGACCATTTTGGATATACTTCAGGAACGCATCGAAATCTTCGTCGTGCCGATCAACGGCAGAGGATTCCGAGATGAAGTTCAGTTCATCCTGCGTGATGTTGCCGAGGTCCTCACACGGGAGGTTACCCCAATTAATATAATGTATTATCGGGTCGCTCATGATGGACAGAATACTCTTGAATCAGCAGGTTTGGAATGACTACTTACTGCCTGGGAATCCCACACACAAACCCCTTCACCCCCACTGAGAGTTTTGCCATAGACATTTAAACCCTCCATTCAATCAATAGGATTGTCATTGCCATGAACTCTCCACGCCTTTTGGCTTTCGTGCCATAGACGTTTGTGCCTCCTCCTTCTGGACCACTTCGATTCGTGCCATAGATATTTCATGCAATGAAGTTAACTGGAATAGAGAACTCCAGGCAACGGCCAGATATCCACTCGCGGCTAGCGCCGCTCGTGGCTTTGGCCGTTGCCTGGAGTTCTCTATTCCAGTTAACCCCCCATTGCCATGAACTCTCCACGCCTTTTGGCTTTCGTGCCATAGACGTTTGTGCCTCCTCCTTCTGGACCACTTCGATTCGTGCCATAGATATTTCATGCAATGAAGTTAACTGGAATAGAGAACTCCAGGCAACGGCCAGATATCCATTGTCATTGCCAGTTCATGGCAATGACAATCCTATTGATTGAATGGAGGGTTTAAATGTCTATGGCAAAACTCTCAGTGGGGGTGAAGGGGTTTGTGTGTGGGATTCCCAGGCAGTAAGTAGTCATTCCAAACCTGCTGATTCAAGAGTATTCTGTCCATCATGAGCGACCCGATAATACATTATATTAATTGGGGTAACCTCCCGTGTGAGGACCTCGGCAACATCACGCAGGATGAACTGAACTTCATCTCGGAATCCTCTGCCGTTGATCGGCACGACGAAGATTTCGATGCGTTCCTGAAGTATATCCAAAATGGTCCAGCTGATACTGGGCTGCCAATGATCGATGGAGATGAAAAGATAGACGTTTCCGAGATGGACAGAATCGAGATCGAGAGTCTGCCTGAGGACACTCGGAAGCAGATGTACCAGCATGGCCAACGTTTTCGAGAGTTCCTGGAAAGGGAGAATCTGCGCAACATTCCGGATGTCAACAATCCTACATTGAACCAATATCTTCGGTACTTCTACTACAAGCTGAAGAAACAGGATGGCTCGTTCTACTCGCCGGCCTCTCTCATCTGTATCCGGGCTGGAATTCAGCGTTTCCTACGCATGGTTCTGAAGCTGCCTGTTGATATAATCGGTGGTGAGGAATTCAAGTCCTGCAACGAGATGCTGCGTGTCAAGGTTCGTGATTTCCATCGAGATGGTGGCTGCACCAGGCAGTATGAACCAATTGAAGAAGGCGACATGCAGAAATTGCGGTGCTACTTTGAAGGGACTACGGCTGAAATCGAGCAGGCTAAATTTCTGTTCTATGTTCTTTACTCCTTTGGAGAGCGTGGCCAGGAGCATCTGAAGTTCCTGAGACGGAGGGACTCGCTTGAATTGCACACGGATTCTGACGGCAAGGAGTACTACTGTCTTCCTGCTCTGCCAACGAAGAACAAGTCAGCCGATCCTGTGAAGGCGAAGGCTAGACCGGACAACAAACAAGCTCGGATCTACGACACGGCCAAAGTGAGGAGATATCTACAACTGCTACCTCCAACAACCAAGGACAACCATCTGTTCCCGCGTCCACTATCCAACACGGATTCCAATGGACAGCCTATGTTCTCAACAAAGCAGAATCGCGGGGAGAACTACTTTCTGCGTTTCATGCGAAACCTGAGCGAGAAGGCCGGTTTGTCCAAGATGTACACGAATCATTGCATCCGGTAAGCCTTTTTCTTCATATTGCTTTAAACCAGTTGCATATTTTCTATGCAATACTTTACTTCTGTTGTAGAGTGAGCAGGATTGCCGATCTAGAGGCCGCTGGGTACAACCTGGCTGACATCATGTCGATAACCGGTCAGGTTTCTGAGAGGACAACTCGCCGTTACCTGTCCAAGCGTCGTGATCGCTCGCTGCAGTCTACGAGTGAGGCTGTTTCTATGGCACTTGATTTGAATGGTTCTTCACAAGCTGTTGCGACTCCATTGCGTGAGAGTTCACCGGTGCCAGTACCTGTGTCGTCTTCCGTGCAGATCAACGGCATCAGTCTTGACAATCCGTCGGTCAGGTACAGTTTCCACAACTGTTCATTCAATGGTTGCAAATTTGAGTAATGGACTCAACCGTCGTATTTTCTGAACTTTCTCCTGCTGTCGTGATGAGAACATGACCATAGGTTAGACTTGCACTCAATTGACTAAGCAGTGTTATTGTTGTAACATTTTTGTTGGATTTCAATAAATATAAGAATTTCATGCTTCGTGTTACTTGTTTGACAACTTGTCCAGTCTTGTTATTTTACCTCCAGAAAATGGCCGGTCATTGTCCGGAGGTCATTGCCATGAACAAATATTTCGGGCAATGGGGGGTTAACTGGAATAGAGAACTCCAGGCAACGGCCAGATATCCACTCGCGGCTAGCGCCGCTCGTGGCTTTGGCCGTTGCCTGGAGTTCTCTATTCCAGTTAACCCCCCATTAAACAAAGATTTTCTTCAAATATTATTATCAAAGATCAAATAATTAAACAAACAAAATCAAGAAATGGACAGCTGCTGCGTTTTTGTTTGAGGCGTAACAAATAAATTTGAAGAAAAAAACTGTACATTACTACTAACAAATAATATATAAGGTATCATACTAGGTTAGTAGTCACTGAGTAGGAAATAGCCAAGATGGACAGCTTTAGTCAACCTATTTTTAAACATTCAATTTGAAAAAAAATCAACGAATTAGTTAATGACGTAAAGCACCTAAGGAAAGTAAATCTTCTAGTTTAAATTTGGTAAGGATTGGATATGTCAATAAAAGGCCTATCAAGAAATATTATAATTAGTTAATCTTTTCAATAAATATGTCAATCAAAAAAGCATTTACTTCTATTGATAATTACACAACACATAACTCAATCAACAATTAGGCTATCAAAACATTCGTTAATCAAAACATTTTTAGATATTCAAAAAATTTGGAAAGGATTAATTAGGTCAATAATGAGCTTGATAATCGTATTAATGGTACAACACTGAGTCTTATAAATATTCGAAATAAATATACCAAATGAAAAAGTACAATTAGATGCTCTACCTATGAATGGGAAAGAAATAATGTATATTGTGCTATCAGGGTACTTCGTATAAATACTTTGATGAAATAATTTTCCTTTTATTATCCATAAGAAATATAGACCGTAGAAATTCCTTGGAATTACAGAATGTACATTGTGTTGAAGAGGGGTAGAGATTTTTTGGAATGAGAGAATGACATTGCGCTTAAGGGGGGGTAGAGTTTCTTTGGGATTTGAGAATGTTCATTGCTCTGACGGGGGTAGAGATTCTTTGGAATGAGAGAATGTACATTGCGCTGACGGGGGTAGACCTCTTTGGGATGAGAGAATGTACATTGCCCTGACGGGGGTAGAGATTCTTTGGAATGAGAGAATGTACATTGTGCTGAAGAGGGTAGAGATTCTTTGGGATGAGAGAATGTACACTGTGCTGACGGGGGTAGAGATTCTCTGGGATGAGAGAATGTACATCTTGCTCACGGGGTAGAGTTTATTCAAGATAATAGTGTACATTGTGATAGGGCAAATAATTATTTTCACGTGCAATGGACTAAGAATGATGGTGGCAGGGTAGAGATTTGCAGACGAAATGATTCTGCGCATTAGTTAACAGAAGTATGAATTTTCAGAAACCCCCTTAATTATGCTAAAGTGCAAATTGCAAAATGGTGCAGAGATTTATCAAAAGAGAGGATGGAATCAAGATTACGATTTTTTTGTAGCATATAATTTACTATCTGGCAAGCAGGAATAGGAAAATCAGTCTGATAGCGTAAAGTAACAAATACAGAATGAGTAGATTGGCTGAGATCGGAATTTACACACATTTAGAATTAAATGTCAGTAAGTCTTAATGAATTTCATAGTAATGAAACGAGATAGTATGAAAAAAAATTACTAAACGCCTGGCACTGGTGCATGCGATATAATTATCCAAAAGGGTTGGTTTAGACGAAAGCAGACGTGGCCTCTTAGTCAGAAAGTAATATAAAAAGCAGAATTGTGTATTACAAACACAATTTAACATATTCAAAATAATTAAACAGAAAATTTTTCACCTCTACACAAGCTGCAAATCAGTTTTTTAAGGGGAGATAGGCAAGGCAGTTAATTACAAAAAACAGAGCAGTCAAAAGAGTCAGTAACAAACATTCGTTAACTAATTATAATATGCTAATAAGTGGACCAATTGTGCAACAATTGAGAAGTTCATTAGGCCAGTAAAGGCGAAAACATGCCTATTTATTTGTTAAGAGAAACAAATAAAAAGCCATTTTTACAAACGATTAATCGTGGCATTTGACTTGAAGTCTATAGATTCTAATCAGTTAGATACAAAACATTTTCAATAGATTCCTAAGCTAGCGGCCATCAAATTTATTATCTATATATATACACACACATGTTCTAATGTTCTAAGCACGTTTTAAAGACTTATTTAATAAATAAAATTGGTGTAAAAAACGATGCTTCTATCAGTCAATATATCTGTCAAGTGTCAGAAGGACATTTTGAGCACGATCTATAGATCTGTTCAATAGATGCCCTAAATATAATCTAGAGATTTTTTAATAGATGCCCTAGACATGATCTATAGATATGTTGAATAGATGCACTAGACATGATCTATAGATATGTTGAATAGATGCCCTAGACATGATTTATAGATATGTTGAATAGATACCCTAGACATGATCTATAGATATGTTGAATAGATGCCCTAGACAAAATCTATAGATATGTTGAATAGATGCCCTAGACAAAATCTATAGATATGTTGAATAGATGCACTAGACATGATCTATAGATATGTTGAATAGATGCCCTAGAGATGATCTATAGATATGTTGAATAGATGCCCTAGAGATGATCTATAGATATGTTGAATAGATGCCCTAGACATGATCTATAGATATGTTGAATAGATGCCCTAGACACGATCTATAGATATGTTGAATAGATGCCCTAGACACGATCTATAGATATGTTGAATAGATGCCCTAGACATGATCTATAGATACGAGTGTTGAATAGATGCCCTGAAAATTTTGTAGATCCTTACAATACAAACGATATAAAGAAGGCCCAAAAAAAACTTAGTGACTTAGACATCCCAACCGTAACTAACCAACAGGCTTCAGCGTTCAGCGACTACCCTGATTGCACAATCGACGCCGTTTCATCGGATGCCGCGGCTCCTGCGGCGGCAGCCGACCAATCAAATAGTCGACAATACGCCGATCCGGCGGCACAAATCTGTCCAACTGTTGGCAGCGGAGAATGTCGCCGGCCCGGTGAATGCCGGACCAGAATGCGCCGTGGGTGCACTGGTAGGCCTCGGACAGGGACACCGTAGCTTCTCCGGCAAAGTGGAGGCGAGCTGGACAGCCAGTTGAAGGCGACGGCAAAGGACTGGCGTAGACAGAGCGGTCGGTGTCGCTGCTACCAAGCTCGCCGGAGGTGTAGGAGCCCAGCGTCCAGGGATCCTCGGACCAGCGGGTAACTAGGCTGTAGATCTGCGGATTGTGTAAGGGATGGGACACTTAAATACTTTTGATCAAAGCTAAGTACAGTAAAATAAACACTAATTAGATTGTCACATGCATCTATGTGGGTAAGGTCGTCATACTAAAATGACAGGGATAGAGAGATTTAAGATTTAAGGCGTTTAGACTGACACATCAGGAGAAAAAGACAGAAAAACAGACAAGTAGATTTTTTTAAACACGTAGGGATAAAAAGACCCAATAGAAACAAGGCCGGATTGGGAAAGACACGCAAAGAAAGACAGATCGACAGACAAAAAAAACTGCACGCAAACAGACAGCCAGACAGACAGGCAGACAAACAGACAGACAGGCAGACAGAGACAGGCGGATAGACAGACAGACAGACAGACAGATAGACAGACAGACAGACAGACAGACAGACAGACAGGCAGACAGAGACAGGCAGAGACAGACAGATAGACAGGCGGATAGACAGACAGACAGACAGATAGACAGACAGATAGACAGACAGACAGACAGACAGACAGACAGACAGACAGATAGATAGACAGATAGACAGACAGACAGGCAGATAGACAGACAGACAGACAGACACAGACAGCCACACTCACAGGCTGCTGTCCCTCAGAGGCAGCAGGATACATCCGATGCAGCGCGCCAACAATGACGCCAACAATCTGGGCATCGGTGAGGCTGGCAGTCCGCATCCCGGAGCCGCCGAACAGGTGAGCCATCAGCACGCCGGGCTTGCCGTACAGGTGCAAATTGAGCAGGTGGACCCGGGGATCCGGGCACTCCAGATGAGGCGCGTCCAGGTCCCAGAATGGTCGGGCAAAGCGAAGCACAACTTTGTCATGAGTTTCGGCGCCAATCTTGGGTATGGCTAGGCGATCTAGGGCCTGCAATGTCACGGGGGATATGTCTTCGATGGTAATCTAAATGCTTAATGAATAAACTCCCATCTTGTCGTTATCACGCTTATTCTCAAAGTTGCATCTCCCCCCGCACTGCATTTACTCATCTTCCTGCATCACCTAATCTCGTTGCATCTCATAATCTCTCTGCATCTCCTAATCTCCCCATATCCCTGCATCTCCTAATCTCCCCATATCCCTGCATCTCCTAATCTCCCCATATCCCTGTATCTCCTAATCTCCCCATATCCCTGCATCTCCTAATCTCCCCATATCCCTGCATCTCCTAATCTCCCCATATCCCTGTATCTCCTAAACTCCCCATATCCCTGTATCTCCTAATCTCCCCATATCCCTATATCTCCTAATCTCCCCATATCCCTGTATCTCCTAATCTCCCCATATCCCTGTATCTCCTAATCTCCCCATATCCCTGTATCTCCTAATCTCCCCATATCCCTGTATCTCCTAATCTCCCCATATCCCTGTATCTCCTAATCTCCCCATATCCCTGTACGAGCGCGTATCTCCTAATCTCCCCATATCCCTGTATCTCCTAATCTCCCCATATCCCTGTACGAGCGCGTATCTCCTAATCTCCCCATATCCCTGTATCTCCTAATCTCCCCATATCCCTGCATCTCCTAATCTCCCCATATCCCTGTACGAGCGCGTATCTCCTAATCTCCCCATATCCCTGTACGAGCGCGTATCTCCCAATCTCCCCATATCCCTGTATCTTCTAATCTCCCCATATCCCTGTATCTCCTAATCTCCCCATATCCCTGCATCTCCTAATCTCCCCATATCCCTGCATCTCCTAATCTCCCCATATCCCTGCATCTCCTAATCTCCCCATATCCCTGCATCTCCTAATCTCCCCATATCCCTGTATCTCCTAATCTCCCCATATCCCTGTATCTCCTAATCTCCCCATATCCCTGCATCTCCTAATCTCCCCATATCCCTGCATCTCCTAATCTCCCCATATCCCTGTATCTCCTAATCTCCCCATATCCCTGCATCTCCTAATCTCCCCATATCCCTGTATCTCCTAATCTCCCCATATCCCTGCATCTCCTAATCTCCCCATATCCCTGTATCTCCTAATCTCCCCATATCCCTGTATCTCCTAATCTCCCCATATCCCTGTATCTCCTAATCTCCTCCTATCTACTGCCTACTTGGAGCCTTTAACATAACCTTACAACAGCAGTGCAATTGTCAATCACTCACCTGCTGTTTAGCCCGCGGCAGAGGCGGCGTAAACCGCACCCTGCTGTCCTCATGGAGGCCTTTCAACACACCGGCAGGCAGTGTCACGACGCAACAGTGTCGAGCTTGGAATAGTCGACCGTCTTGACTGCGAACGGTCACTGGACGGCCCTCGGTCCAGTCTATGGCTCTGACTGGACAGGACAAACGAATGTCCAGGCCATTGGCTAGGAAGTCTGTGATTGCTGAGAAGCCGCTCACCTGCGCGATTGAGCGAGATTTTGTAGTTTAGTCAAATACAAATTATATCATTTAGTCTATCATTCATTCTGAATTCTGTAATAATTATTATCTTTATAAAAGAAAAAAAGAATCACCATCCTGTCACTCTCACTTATGATTCTCACCCTCCTCAAGGGAAAGAACACACTTACGCTCGTATGATTCTCCTAACTCGTCAAGGGGAAGAAAACTTACTTATGTAGTGTCTTTGACTGCAGTGCTGGGTGCACTTTTCTTATTTTTGTCCAGCGTGTTTTTGATTGCAGTGCTGGGTGCACTTTTCTTATTTTTGTCCAGCGTGTTTTTGATTGCAGTGCTGGGTGCACTTTTCTTATTTTTGTCCAGCGTGTTTTTGATTGCAGTGCTGGGTGCACTTTTCGTTATTTTTGTCCAGCGTGTTTTGTGGTTCGACCTCCCCAGGCCGGTTTTGGCTGGCGGTTTGGCTAAGCCGCGTCCTTCCCCCACTGCTTTTGTGTGCTCCGTGTCGGCTTTTGATTGGGTGAGCCGACTTTGTGCTCACTCCTGTCTGACTCTGCCCCTGTCCCACGGCTAGGCAACTCTGCCCTGCGAAGGGTGTTGATTGGCCGAGCCCTGCTGTGCCACCATTTTTTCTCTCTGCGTCTGCCCCCCCATTTTCTCTCTCTGCGTCTGCCCCCCCATTTTGATAGTATTTATTGTCGCGCTGCACGGCCCCGGGTTTGTTACCTTTCCTCCTAAACTAAGCCGTAAAGACGGTCTCTTACTGCGAAGACTCAACTTATTGCACGAGCGCGTTTGCTCAAATATAATTAACGGCTACCGACAAAGGAAACGTTCGAGAACTCTGACTCTGGCACTGATAAGAGCCCCCGTGTTTGCTCAATCCTTTGAAGCCTAGCCGCAGTAGTGCTCTCCCTGCTAGAGCGTCATTACGCCTGCGAACGGTGACCACTGTAGCACAGCAGCGCACTATCATATACATTATCGTAGTACTGTACTGTTACTTTATATAGCCCGTACTATTATCAGTAGAAAGCTTAGAAGCTCTCGAGAGTGTCACTACACCTTGAGCTGCAGCGCAAAGCCTGAGTGTCACTACACCAGGTCGAGCAATCGATACTGCAGAGCGTCATCACGCCTGCTTGTACTCACTTACCTACGAGACAGAGCGTCACAACGCCTGTCATCTCCAACAATTTACTTCTAGTACTCGGGGCAGGGCACCCAAACCCATCCGAGTAACCACACTTATGATTCTTCCCTCTTTAGGGGAAAGAAAACTACTCACTTATGATTCTTCCCTCTTTAGGGGAAAGAAAACTACTCACTTATGATTCTTCCCTCTTTAGGGGAAAGAAAACTACTCACTTATGATTCTTCCCTCTTTAGGGGAAAGAAAACTACTCACTTATGATTCTTCCCTCTTTAGGGGAAAGAAAACTACTCACTTATGATTCTTCCCTCTTTAGGGGAAAGAAAACTACTCACTTATGATTCTTCCCTCTTTAGGGGAAAGAAAACTACTCACTTATGATTCTTCCCTCTTTAGGGGAAAGAAAACTACTCACTTATGATTCTTCCCTCTTTAGGGGAAAGAAAACTACTCACTTATGATTCTTCCCTCTTTAGGGGAAAGAAAACTACTCACTTATGATTCTTCCCTCTTTAGGGGAAAGAAAACTACTCACTTATGATTCTTCCCTCTTTAGGGGAAAGAAAACTACTCACTTATGATTCTTCCCTCTTTAGGGGAAAGAAAACTACTCACTTATGATTCTTCCCTCTTTAGGGGGAAGAAAACTACTCACTTATGATTCTTCCCTCTTTAGGGGAAAGAAAACTACTCACTTATGATTCTTCCCTCTTTAGGGGAAAGAAAACTACTCACTTATGATTCTTCCCTCTTTAGGGGAAAGAAAACTACTCACTTATGATTCTTCCCTCTTTAGGGGAAAGAAAACTACTCACTTATGATTCTTCCCTCTTTAGGGGAAAGAAAACTACTCACTTATGATTCTTCCCTCTTTAGGGGAAAGAAAACTACTCACTTATGATTCTTCCCTCTTTAGGGGAAAGAAAACTACTCACTTATGATTCTTCCCTCTTTAGGGGGAAAGAAAACTACTCACTTATGATTCTTCCCTCTTTAGGGGAAAGAAAACTACTCACTTATGATTCTTCCCTCTTTAGGGGAAAGAAAACTACTCACTTATGATTCTTCCCTCTTTAGGGGGAAGAAAACTACTCACTTATGATTCTTCCCTCTTTAGGGGAAAGAAAACTACTCACTTATGATTCTTCCCTCTTTAGGGAAAGAAAACTACTCACTTATGATTCTTCCCTCTTTAGGGGAAAGAAAACTACTCACTTATGATTCTTCCCTCTTTAGGGGAAAGAAAACTACTCACTTATGATTCTTCCCTCTTTAGGGGAAAGAAAACTACTCACTTATGATTCTTCCCTCTTGAGGGGAAAGAAAACTACTCACTTATGATTCTTCCCTCTTTAGGGGAAAGAAAACTACTCACTTATGATTCTTCCCTCTTTAGGGGAAAGAAAACTACTCACTTATGATTCTTCCCTCTTTAGGGGAAAGAAAACTACTCACTTATGATTCTTCCCTCTTTAGGGGAAAGAAAACTACTCACTTATGATTCTTCCCTCTTTAGGGGAAAGAAAACTACTCACTTATGATTCTTCCCTCTTGAGGGGAAAGAAAACTACTCACTTATGATTCTTCCCTCTTTAGGGGAAAGAAAACTACTCACTTATGATTCTTCCCTCTTTAGGGGAAAGAAAACTACTCACTTATGATTCTTCCCTCTTTAGGGGAAAGAAAACTACTCACTTATGATTCTTCCCTCTTTAGGGGAAAGAAAACTACTCACTTATGATTCTTCCCTCTTTAGGGGAAAGAAAACTACTCACTTATGATTCTTCCCTCTTTAGGGGAAAGAAAACTACTCACTTATGATTCTTCCCTCTTTGGGGGAAAGAAAACTACTCACTTATGATTCTTCCCTCTTTAGGGGGAAGAAAACTACTCACTTATGATTCTTCCCTCTTTAGGGGAAAGAAAACTACTCACTTATGATTCTTCCCTCTTTAGGGGAAAGAAAACTACTCACTTATGATTCTTCCCTCTTTAGGGGGAAGAAAACTACTCACTTATGATTCTTCCCTCTTTAGGGGAAAGAAAACTACTCACTTATGATTCTTCCCTCTTTAGGGGAAAGAAAACTACTCACTTATGATTCTTCCCTCTTTAGGGGAAAGAAAACTACTCACTTATGATTCTTCCCTCTTTAGGGGAAAGAAAACTACTCACTTATGATTCTTCCCTCTTTAGGGGAAAGAAAACTACTCACTTATGATTCTTACCTCTTGAGGGGAAAGAAAACTACTCACTTATGATTCTTCCCTCTTTAGGGGAAAGAAAACTACTCACTTATGATTCTTCCCTCTTTAGGGGAAAGAAAACTACTCACTTATGATTCTTCCCTCTTTAGGGGAAAGAAAACTACTCACTTATGATTCTTCCCTCTTTAGGGGAAAGAAAACTACTCACTTATGATTCTTCCCTCTTTAGGGGAAAGAAAACTACTCACTTATGATTCTTCCCTCTTTAGGGGAAAGAAAACTACTCACTTATGATTCTTCCCTCTTTAGGGGAAAGAAAACTACTCACTTATGATTCTTCCCTCTTTGGGGGAAAGAAAACTACTCACTTATGATTCTTCCCTCTTTAGGGGGAAGAAAACTACTCACTTATGATTCTCCCCCTCCTCAAGGGAAAGAAACCACACTTATTATTCTCCCACCTCCTCAAGGGGAAGAAGCCACACTTATGATTCTCCCACCTCATCCAGGGGAAGAAACCACACTTATTATTCTCCCACCTCCTCAAGGGGAAGAAACCACAATTATGATTCTCCCACCTCCTCAAGGGGAAGAAACCACTCTTATGATTCTCTCACCTCGTCAAGGGGAAGAAACCACTCTTATGATTCTCCCACCTTGTCAAGGGAAAGAAGCCACACTTATGATTCTCCCCCCTCCTCAAGGGGAAGAAGACTACTCACTTATGATTATCCCACCTTGTCAAGGGGAAGAAGCCACACTTATGATTCTCCCACCTCCTCAAGGGGAAGAAACCACACTTATGATTCTCCCACCTCCTCAAGGGGAAGAAACCACTCTTATGATTCTCCCACCTCCTCAAGGGGAAGAAGACTACTCACTTATGATTATCCCACCTTGTTAAGGGGAAGAAGCCACACTTATGATTCTCCCACCTCCTCAAGGGGAAGAAACCACACTTATGATTCTCCCACCTCCTCAAGGGGAAGAAACCACTCTTATGATTCTCCCACCTCCTCAAGGGGAAGAAGACTACTCACTTATGATTATCCCACCTCGTCAAGGGGAAGAAACCACACTTATGATTCTCCCACCTCCTCAAGGGGAAGAAACCACTCTTATGATTCTCTTACCTCGTCAAGGGGAAGAAACCACTCTTATGATTCTCCCACCTTGTCAAGGGGAAGAAGCCACACTTATGATTCTCCCACCTCCTCAAGGGGAAGAAACCACTCTTATGATTCTCCCACCTCCTCAAGGGGAAGAATACTCCCATCAAGGGGGAGAAAGCTACCCAGTCAAGATTCTCCCTATCTTCAAAGGGAAGAACACTCATTTATCATTCTTCCTCTATAATATCACTATTATCTGTTAATTATGGTTCTTCCCTCTTTAGGGGCGAGATAATCCTAGGGACAGAAACAGAATCTAGCTAAAACTCACCACCAGCCGATCCTCGTGCCGCTGCCTAGGCTTAACAGCCACCCCAATCTCTGGCTGACTAGCCGAGCGCAATTTCTCCCGCAGGTATTGAACAAATCGTTCGCGCTCGCCGCACGGCGGATAATCCGGATCGGTGTGATAGGCCAGCGCTAAGTAGGAGTCGTAGCCAATCAGGCTAACTTCGCTAGCTGGCAAACGGTGGAACGGACTGACGTAGGCTACGAGTCTGGCGCAGAGAGAACTGAAAATTCCCTGCTCCAGCGGTGTTAATGATTGGCTAGCTCGGCGACCGTTCTGACAGTGCATGCGGAGTATGGCTCTGCAGTGTTGGGGTTCGGTTGGTTATTGTAAGTGTTCTGAATAAAAAATGAGTCCAATCTTATTATAGGGTCGGTCATTTACTCTTTTTTCCCTTGATCATCAAATCGGTCATTTACTCTTCCCTTGATCATCAAATCGGTCATTCATTCTTCCCTTGATCATCAAATCGGTCAATTATTCTTCCCTTGATCATAAAACCGGTCACTCACTCTTCCCATGATCATAGAATCAGCCATTCACTCTTCCCTTGATCATAGCATCGGTCATTCACTCATTATATGATCATAAAATCGGTCACTCACTCATTATATGATCATAGCATCGGTCACTCACTCATTATATGATCATAAAATCGGTCATTCACTCATTATATGATCATAGCATCGGTCATTCACCCATTATATGATCATAGCATCGGTCACTCACTCATTATATGATCATAGCATCGGTCACTCACTCATTATATGCTCATAGCATCGGTCATTCACCCATTATATGATCATAGCATCGGTCACTCACTCATTATATGATCATAGCATCGGTCACTCACTCATTATATGATCATAGCATCGGTCACTCACTCATTATTTGATCTTGATCATAGCATCGGTCATTCACTCATTATTTGATCTTGATCATAGCATCGGTCATTTACTTATCATATGATTATATTATCGGTCATTCACTAATGATAGGATCATAAAATCGGTCATTCATTCATTCTTCCCTTGATCATACGATTGGTCATTCAGTCTTCGTATGATCATATCATCGGTCAAATTCTGCCCATCCCCAAAATTCGGTCATAACTATCGCCAATTACCGCGTGGACGTGCGAAACACCGAATTCAATGGCAGCCAAGCCGCATTGCGCAACTTTCTAACGGCGGCCAAGCAATGCATCAAGCACTGATCGAATAAAAAGCAGACGTCGGCAACCGTCTCCAATGGTATCTGGTTGCCGGTATCGAGATCTCGCCAGACGGCCACTTCGGCTGATTCCCAGCCCCGATATTTGTCGCCGAGATCGGCTGGGGCTACGCAAGTTTGCACTTTTAGATGCCTGATTAGTTGGAAAGAACACGAGTTTTTCTTGCTTGTAAATTTTGAGTACAATTAGCACTTGCATAGTTTTATTGATTTATTCTCAATCTGTATCCCTTGATTCTCAATCTGTATCCCTTGATTCTCAATCTGTATCCCTTGATTCTTAATCTGTATCCCTTGAATCTCAATCTCTATTGCTTGATTTTCAAGCACTATCCATTGATTCTTAATCTCATAATTCCTAATCGCTTTCCCGTGAGTCTTAATCTCTTTCCCTTGATTCTTAATCTCAATGCCCTAATTGTCAATATCTATCCCTTAATTGTCAATCTCTATCCCTTGATTTCTCAATCTCTATCCCCTAATTTCTTAATCTCTATACCTTGATTCTCAATCTTTATACCTTAATTCCCGATATCTATCCTTTGATTCTCAATCTTTATTCTTTATCCCTTGATTCTCAATATATATCCCTTTATCCTTAATCTCCTTCCCTTGATTCTCAATCTCTATCCCTTGATTCTCAACTGTATCCCTTGATTTTCAATCTGTATCCCTTGATTTTCAATCTGTATCCCTTGATACTTAATCTCTATTCCTTGATTGTCAATCTTTATACATTGATACTCAATCTCTATGTCTTGATTATAAATTTCTATCCCTCGATTCTCAATCTTTATCCCTTGATTCTTAATTTCTATCCTTTGATTCTTAATTTCTATCCCTTGATTCTTAATCTTATATCCTTTGATCTTAATCTCATATCCTTTGATCTTAATCTCATATCCTTTTATTATAAATCTCTATCCCATGATTCTCAATATCTATTCCTTGATTCTCAATCTCTATTCCTTTATTCTCAATTTCTATCCCTTGATTCTCAATATATATCCCTTGATTCTCAATATCTATCCCTTGATTCTCAATCTCTATTCCTTTATTCTCAATTTCTATCCCTTGATTCTCAATATATATCCCTTGATTCTCAATATCTATCCCTTGATTCCAATCTCTAATTTACAAATATAACAACCCTGGATTCGCCACCCAATCAAGCGACGCCTCACCTAGCCAAATGAAACAAAGGCTGCTCCAACTGAGAATTAGAACAGCCGTGCAAATAATTAGCCCCAAGATCAACCGACACCACCGGCAAGTCGAACTCCTCAGAAGCTGGCAGGTCAACAGTGTGAATACGGCCGCCAATGCGGTCCCTGGCCTCCAGCACAACGCAGCTGAGACCGGCTTTGTGCAGCATCTGGGCGGCAGCGAGACCCGACACGCCGGCGCCAATAATTACAACATCAAACATGGAGGCTTCATCGCTACAATCTGTATTGGCAGACGTACGCTTTGACGTCGATGCTATTGAAGATGCCGAAGAGGTTGATGGAGACGCTGACAAAGAAGATGAAGCTGGCACGGAGACTAGAGAAGACTCAACAGAGATGTCACTTTCACTGGATCCTTCAACGCCTGAGCAGTCAAGAATTGGCATGGCAACAGAGTCGTTAGCTTCAACAATGCTAGCAGGAATAGAAGCAGAAACATCTGCAGCTTCGCCAACAGCTACAGAATCAGATGGCGTCACATCTGAATGCTCAGTCTGATGGTCTTCTACAGAGTTGCAATTAGTGTAACTGCCTACCATTTTTACTCTGTAGCGGCAATGTTGTTTTTCTAACCTACTCCCTGAGCTGCTTTAGCCTTTTTGAGAAAGATACTTGCTGAAAGTTAAAAGTGGGGAAGTAGATAATTTAATTGTGAAAAAGTCAGCACAATGATAATTCATTCAGTTTTTTTAATTTTGTTTATTGCATATAATGAATCAATTAAAGAAATAGAATATTCCTATCATTAATTTTTTACTAAATTTTTATGTATGTAATTTACCTTCTGAGTATACAGTTACAATTATTATTTTCTAAATCTTTCATGGCTCATTGACTAAAACATCATTTACTTCTAAAGTACAATAAAAATGCTGAACTGCAACACTAGCACTTGGGTACTAATAGTTCAGTTTATACTATCTTTGCTATTGCTGCAACTTGGACACAGAAGCTAGAAATTGGCAGATTGTCCCCTAGCACTACAGGAACTTGCCTTCTCCTTTGCCCTCAGGGAATCAAGGTTGCTAGAGAAGAGCCACTAGCTTCATGATCACTAAAACCAATATTTTAGTCTTTTTAATTGAAGAAGCTAATTTTTAAGTTGCATTAAAATCAAATATAAAATAGTTCCTAATGAAAATTACTTTAATCTATTTACATAATACATTACTATAATGGCCTATGCCCTAGTATTCTGCCATAGCTAATTATGGATACAATTATAGGAAAATTTGGGGCAGGGGAAAGAAGCTGCATTTTTGGTTATGGATTATAGGTATAGCAGCAGAGACTGATTAAGGATACAGTTATAAGATTATAGTTTTACTGAATCTTTTTATATAAAAAACTAAAAAAACTCTGCGATTCATGATCAAACTCAAGTATAGACTCAAGCTAGCTCTGTTACTTAATAAGTTATCCGAACTAAAAAACAGACTAGTGGCAGCCTATATACTACTGAGACAAGTAGCCAAATATGCAACTTACACCTAAATTTATATCAAGAAGAAAATCATTTGCAACTCTGCTATTCAAATTGCCTTAACTATAGAAAAGATTTAATTGAACACTCGGGCCAATTAGACTGCTATACTATAATCAAACTACCTTCCTCCCAGGAAGTTGTGAATTCTGGCAGTTGAAGTTCCCATGTAAAAACTGTTATAGGCTAGTCAAACTTTGTTAAAATTGGCAGCGGATTAAAAAATTAGACTTCTTGAAAAACCAACTCAACTTTCTCAAAATCCACAATTTGAAAGTTTTTTCTTTTCTCAACCCCCTTTACTGCACTATATAGTGCAATTTACAAAACTAGTATAGTAGTCAAGGGACATTTTTAGCAACTTTTTTGCAAGTTGACATATTTTTTGTGTTTGCATTTTTTGTTACAATTTCTCCCTTGTGCTCACGCAATTTGTGCAATATTTTGGTGTAGATACAGAATAGCATTCTAATTTTCATGCAGGAATTCCATCTTGGCAACTTTGGTGATACTAATAACAGTGTGGTTTAAAGAATAAAACAGCCTAGGCCTAATACTAATACTGTCTAATAGTATTATAATATATTGATATTATTATATAATTAGAGCCAAGGATAAGAAGAAAAGCCCAATATATAAGACTCAATATATTTACAACTTTACAAGTAGCAAATAGCACATTTAATAATGGAAACTGTCATGAACTAATGGTAAAAGCCATAACAGGTTGCAATAAAGTTAGATGACTGGACCTAGGGCCTACTTCTAAGAAAGTTGTCTTTAAAATAAAAAGATGGCAAAAATAATAGTTACTAGGCCCACTGTGTCAAAAAATTCTTATTACTTAAAGATGTTTTAAAGGCATACAGGAATTGACAAGTTTATTTAAATATTGCCATTTTAGTAAACGTGTTTTTTTGTTTCAAATGAAAAATGTTCCGGCTAAATAGAATACCTAATTTAACTTTATCATTGTCCAATGAATGCTTACAAAACGATGCTTCACCTGACAGGGGTACTAATATTTGCAAGTAGACTAATATTAATAACTAAAATACCAAAAATAAAATTAAGTTTGCATTAGGTATTTTAGTCCTCGGCCAGCCTTTCCTGCCAAATACCCCAACATTAGTAAGTAAATAAAATGGCTTAGTCTGTTACGTTTAGATCAGTAAAAAGTAATTTAAAACAAATTTTGGATTTTTACATTCACGCAAAAGCATATATATTACTAATCCAATACAATTTGAATCTACGCAGCGCAGCAACTGACTGACTGACTACGCAGCTGAACTGATCTGATGGGTCGTTCTAAATTTTAGGCACACGGAAAAAATTAAACAATTTTTTACTTTTTTTAATGGCTATTGCTGCAAATAAAATCAATGAAGAAGCATTTATCATACATAAAAAGAAAAAATATGCAGCTTTAAAAAAAATTAACGCGCTCTAACCATCGCTGCTTATACTGCGATATCTGGCCGATTGAAAATTTAAAAAACTTTCCATGTGGCTGTTAATTTTTTAGTGCATCGACTTTGATGCTATACAGTGAGCGCAAAGCGATGTTGCAAAACATTATTTTAGAAAATTAATGATCCAAGAAAGTAAATTTATAAATATTTAGAGTCAAATGTTTACGAAAATAACCGTGTCGCTTTAAAGTTTAAAATCAACTAAAAAAACTTCAATCCAAAAACACGCGTTTAAATATATATTCTTTATTTATCAGATTTTTTTTTCAAGCATGTCTATCAAACTTTAGCAATTTTTTCATGATTTAACACCGTTTTTTTACTTAATAATCGAAAATTTATGGTTGGCAAGCTGATATTCTATATAAAATAAATTTATGAACTTCTGTATCATAATTGCTAATCACAAAAAATGATTTCAGAAACCAAGCTAGACATTCCTCTGGTGCTCTGATCAGCCTCAAATTTTACATGCATGTTGAGTGCAATAGTATGAGCAAATGATTTTTTTATTTTTTCAAAAAACCAAAAGTTTTCATTTTTATGATGACTTTTGTGTTGAATTTGATTACATGTAATTATTAATTTAAGAAACCAAGCTGCAGAAGCAATTATTGAAAACTGGATAAAGATAATCTACTAAAGTGTTTAGAAAATAGTAGGCTTCGAATGATTTTTTTGGTTTTCAAATAAGTATCTTTAAAACTGAATTATAAGCATCTTTATTATTATGTATAAAATATGTTACAGTAATGCACATGTTTATAGTAGAAATTTTTTTAAGAAAAAAAGCAGAAGTTTCTGACTATTTTTTTATTTTAGGGAGAAAAATTGATGCAAAAATCAAATTAATAATCGATTAAGTTTTCTGAAGTTTAATATATTATCCACACAATCATCTTTTTTATTCTTAATTATAACATACTTTTCAGTGCTGCTTATATTACTTTCCCACTGCAGCCAGTCATAGGTAAATCTATATTTACGTCCGTATTAGTAAGTTTTTAAATTTTAGGATACGCTAGATGACTACGTCCAATACAACATAAGTCAAGAAAGACGGGTGTAAGGGGAGTGAGTGTTGGCAACATATGGAGCAGAGCTAACATCCCCACCATAACCACCTGTGCGAACTGCATGACTAGATGGCCCCACACACAACAAACTCCTGAGAGAGAAATAGTTTAAACAAAGACTTGCATCTTTGTTGAACCTGTCCACCTCGAAGCAATTTTGATAAAAGGGATTTCTGGGACGAGACATCCAGTATAGAGCAGATACAAGTATAAGTCAGCATAGTCAAGTAGTACTAGAAACATGGAAAAAGTCCTTGCAGGGCTTGCTGTGCAGGCGCATTCACTCGGACTCTAAAATTTTAGTGGATGAAGTGTGAAGGCTGTTCTCCACGGTATCAGTGCGAATTGCATCGATCTCCCTCTCTGAGCTGATCTATACATGTTTCACTTTTCTGCAGTGTTCTGTGCACTAATCAGAGAGACGACGCTGTCTGGCGCTAATTAACTGAAAAACCTCGGCTGGTTGACTTGCAAGGTTGCAATGTCTAGCGTAAAAGCTAAATTCAATAGAATAGCTCGTATTTTAGCTATTATTAAATGAGCCTTTTAATTTAGCCATAAACTATAATTTTTGCATACAATTTTCTCTGGCGTCTTCTCAACCCCAAGTAAGTTTTCTGAAACCCACTACTCTTAGTGGGTAAGCGTAAGAAGTAGCATCCCTGAAATCAAAGTTTCATCTCCACCATTGAACAAAAGCTGTTTTACCACACAATAATGTACAAGTGGGGCATGCATGTGCTCTATCTTGGGAATTACTTACCAGCGTGTGTAACTACTAGAATCGACCGGAGGGATTCCAAAAGTTGCGCATGCCTGCCAAATGCCAGATTTTAACCCCAGAACTATTCCAGAAGTTATTAGCAGAAACCAGCGGTAAATAATTAAGAAAAGTTATAAGACAGTAAACCATGTATGATCTACGAAGCGTGTTTACAAAAAAATGGATGACTTCAAGAGTAACGCATCGTCGGGTATGATCAGGTTACCGGTAATAGCTCGTATTAGACATGTGAATGCATGTAGTGCCAGAATGTTTAGCTAACTAATGACAATCGACCATGCAGATTAATATAGTTTGTCCCTAGGCTACTTTTAGTGTAAAGAGCTGTCAATGTCTGTGATTCGCATGTTGGGCTGAGTAGAAAAGATTAACTTAGAAAGGCTCGTGATGTTGTCTTATTAACAATTTAATTAATTTTAAGCAGGAATTTTGCTTGAAAATTTTGTCATACATATGTATCTTCTCCTTTGCAGAACAACCCAAGGACGACGGCAACTTAAGAAGACTTATACTACAAGTGGTCCTGAAAAAATACTGCCTAGGACCACTAAGAGTCACTGTTTTGTTGAGTAGACCGTAGACGATCGGGCATAAAAAATAATTCATCCTAATTTTTTACCATACTAACTTGAAGTACTGTAGAAATGCTTCTGAATTTTATGCAGATAATACTAAAAACGCCACCATTTATGTTAATAGATATTCACATACAAAAAATTATTGTGATTTATATTTTAACCATATTCATAAAGTGTCTTTTCTTTGGCTATGTAACAAAAGCATCCCATTTGATTTTCGTGCTCCAATACTTTCCTGCTTTACAGGTTTTTTTAATTCAAGAAAGTTTTAGTCATCTAAAAATTTACCTTAACCTTTAAAATTTATCTGAACATCTTAATCTGAAGATTTATATATCACGAGAAAATATTCTTCTTGCCTTTTTTATTTCCAACCAGATCTTCAAATTAAAAATTGTATTATGTGTAAAAAAATTTTCTCATGTTTGAAATTTCTTATCTGTACAAGCGTAGTTATGCATTTTCATTGAATTCTAATCGATTGCTTTTTTATAAAGTTTTTGCGAATTGAATTTTCTTATCATTTCTTACTATATCATCTTAAAATTAGTTTTTTGAGTTTTATTTTACAACGAGCTATGTTACTTTCACTTGCTTGCTTGTGAATGGTATTAAATAGTTAAATATAATGTGTGCATACAAATGAAATTTTAACATTTTTTTTGTGAATTTCATGATTATGCCCAAGGAAAAAATTATTTAAGTAATGTATTTAAATTACGCACGCTTAGTACTTTCTTGCCTTTTAAGGATCAAGCTTAAATTAAGTCGGTTGCTTTTGTGCAAATTTGCAAAAAAGTCAAAAGAACTAACTAACAGAGATAAAAATCACAGATATAATGACACAGGTGTATTTTTATAATAGATTAACGCTAAACTGCAATTGCACAAGGCAATGCGCTATAATAAATAATTTATCTTGCACTTAAAATACAGCCGTTGTTATTAAAGCAAAAGTTATTTACAATAGTAACAGGAGGAAGAAAAACAAATAAAAAATGAACACTTTTGTCTTTAACGTTAAAGACAAAACAATATCTATAAGAAAGCAGTTAAAAACGTTATAAAATAAAATTTGGTCTTTATTGTGGTTTCTTTTACCATACTTTCATCGTTATAAATGGCCACTTGTTAAAAACAAACAACAAATATTTAAATCCTATAAAGCTGTTATCTTGTGCTTTTAGGCATAAATTTTGGCTCCCCACCCTAAGTTTTAATGATTTGGAGCTTTTGGTCACTGTTCATAATTTTTTTTTCTGATTTCAGTTTTTAATGCCCTAAGTTTGAGAACGACCCTGAGATTTTAAACAGTGATATTTTTTAAATTTGTGGCTATTTCTTTGAAAACCATTTAAACGGTTTAAACAAAGTTGCCTCTAAAAAGAACTCATTAAACTATGTCCCTATGTCTTTATATTTTTTCTAAGCCGAGCGGTAGCTGAGCCGTAAAAATAGGTAAAAGCCTGTAAGTAGATGCTCGGAACTTGACGTATTGTAGCATTTTTATGTAGGCTAAAGTTTAGGAGTTAAAATTCTTACTGCCCTAGCATAAGTAACGCAGTTCTGCAAACAACCGCTAAAATTGCTAAGAAGGGACTCCTAGCTTAATCTAGCGTCAGTCTGTACTGCAAGCCTGCCAATTCGCGGATGCTTGTCCGGTTTCTCAGGTTAGTGAGTACTTCATGTTGATTATTTACGGAACTCGTATTTAGGATATAGGGACGATTGATCCTAAAAAAGAGGCGATCCAACGCTTTGAATTTAAATTCGATCCGGCCAGAGGACCAATTAGAGTGACACTGCGCTCGTCCCCTGGGAACTTCTCTCGTAGGGGCCGTTAGGATTGCGGCCACTGTCACAACACTTTTAAGGTTCGACATATAAATATAGTTTTCAAAGGGATGGATAAGGCGCCAAGAGGTTGAGCCCCTGGCCCAGACGAGGTGCCCGTCAAGGCGCTAAGAGTCTCGAGAGACGCCACTGAGGTGGTCGAGTGATGAACAGCGTCCTCGCGAAGGAGGTGCGGCCCCCCCCCCCAGTGGACTACTATGCACATTGTCTGAATCCTGAATAAGCCAGGCATCACGCGGAAGGAGGAAAATCGCGGGATTTCACTCATGCCCTGCGCCACAAAGCCGTTTAACAGGGTGCTTCTCGCACACCTGCAGCCTGTGCTGGACCGTTTCTGCGCCCTGGGCGGAACGGCTTCGAGCCCGACCGCGGCACAGTGATGCAGATTCTGGCCCTCCAACGCATCGTTGAGAAAGCGCGCGTCCATCAGTCATGCATGTGTTGTCTTTATTTTCGTCGACTTCCGCAAAGCTTTCGAATAGGTGCTCCGTGCCTACAATGTGTCGCAGCAACTGATTTCTGACATCGTGGTCACCTACCAGGATACGACCGCTGCGGTTGTGACGCCATTTTAAAGTTGTAAAGTTACTTCTGCGCCACCCTGTATTCATTACGTCCTCAAGAGTGCTGCAGAGAGACACTTTCTGCTCATTGTGCTGTTGCTGGACTGAGTGTTGAGAACCGGCCTGCCGAGTTCGAACGACGCTTCCTTCTGTGTAGGCGTACGAGTCGGCGGCACCCCCAGAAGCGACTCGGCCTGCTGGGTATAAGTTGAGTAGTTGAGTTGCGTTGAGTATAAGTATGAGTTCTGTTAAGCTATAGCTAGAGGTGGAAGACAGCCGAGTTGTTTTGTGAGGTCGCCTGAAGACGCTTAATAGAACAGAAACCAGTTACGACAGTCTTAGCAGAGGTGCGATTCCACTTTTAGATAGCTTACATGAACTACGTAAATTTCTTTAAAGACTCATCCACCGCCATTTGAATGATCATCCACACCGTGGCGCCATCTAACAGAGCTCCTAAGTACGCTTCGTTTATCGAATTGTACGCTTCGGTTGAAATTAGAGCTGAATGAAATACGAACTAACTTGAGCGAGCTGAGTTTTTCCCACCACCAAACCAAAAGACTATTGAGTAATAATTCGAAAATAAAGCTATCTGTATAATACCAGACGCAATAAAAAAAGCTACATCTGCAGGCAGGCTGTAGTCAACTTGACGCTTGAAGAGACACAAGGACCACTAGAAGTTACTTTTGTTAGAAGGACGCAACACTCAAAAAAATTGAAGGCCGAAAATACACTGAAATAATAAGTTTTAGCCATAGACAAATATCTCGCCAGTGTAAAATCGGCCTTCAAATATTTGGAGTGTAGCGTCCTTCTACTTTAGACGTCCTTGAAGAGACATAGTCCCACAACCATCGACGGGGCATGACTGTCCATTGCGCTGACTCCTGAAGCGCCTTCAGTCACACTAGATACCGTACGCAGGTAGACACACACATACGGTGCGCAAAGAAATTCCAGCATAGCACTCAGTAACGCACTCACATACGGTCAGGGACAACTAAATACTCTATATTAGTTGTCCCTGCATACGGTGTACAAACGGTGGTTCCAGGAATGTAGACTCTACATGACTTGGGCGTTGCCCTAATGGGCTTAAATTGTGCAACTGGCCCCTAGCCGAACCAATTCGTGCGCAGGGTCACATAAAAAAGTCAACCTACAACGCGGAGTCGAACCTGGACCAGCGGCACACAAGGCAGACGCGCTAGACCGCTGAGCCACTCGCCCCCCCCCCTAGTGGCAGGCGCACAATCGAAAGTTTGAAAGTAGCTTAATGTAATAACCAGAAATTAAACTCCCCCAGATTATATAGTTAAGCTAAAAGAACTTTTGGCCAAGCTTTCCTAGTAAGGAATCCAAAAAAATTACTGATGCGATTATAATTCAGAAAAATTGATTGATGGCATGAACATTTTATATTTGAAATTGACTGCCGTAAAAGTAGAAAAGCAACAATTTAAAGCAAAAAATAATAATTACAAGCTACTGTGAGCAGCGTACGTCGCATTCAAATTGAGAGCATTATTGGCGCAACGCTGTTCGCAGCGTCGGTCGCCGCTAGAATGGCTGTTAGTCGAGCGAACTCAGCCGAGAACGGGTCGAGGTTGCCTCCGCTCAGGACGACCCCAACGTGCTGGCACACGGACGCCGGCGGAAGCAGCCTATCGGCTAGGTGCACAGCCGCGAATAGTGTGGCACCGCTAGCAGCTTCCACCGTCTGTTTGAGATAGCGAGCAGCCATTTGAACGCCCGCAGCCATGCCTGAATTGTCCACGCTGAAAACTGGTCGTTCAGCCAGTCTGTGCAGTACCGATACAGCCAGCGGAGCCACTGGACGAAGACGCAACGATTCGGCTACAGTGGGAATGAATTCGTCCGATGCGCTTACCGATCGACCAGCTAATAGGCTGGCTGCTAGATCCTGGGAATCGGAAGGTTTTTAATGAGAACGAATAGCACTAAAATATCTCTAAACCAGCATGAAGTACCATATTCATAGACCCATTGGACGTTGACTTCCTGATTTAAATGATTGAAACCCTAAAACTAGCTAAATTTAGCTTGAATACAAAACTTTTATGTTGATAATTAATAGTACGTGGTACTTTTTACCGCAACAATAACCATGTTACATGAGTACCTAGAAATCAATACATTCAAGACAAGTTCAACTCACTTTACCAGCCGCCTCGACGCAGTAGATGCGTGCTGAAGATTCCCTATTTTTCGTCGCTTTAGATGCGAGAGCCACTCCTGCTGCGAGACCACCGCCGCAAACCGGCACCAGTACGGCGTCCAACTGAGGCACCTGATCAAACAACTCCAGCCCGACGCTAGCCTGACCAGCTATCACGTCCCAGTGATCGGACGACGGCACCGGATACAGGCGTCGCTCGGCGGCTAATCGGTCACATGTGAGTCGACGATCGGAGTAATTTGGCTGGCAGAAATGTACTTCGGCGCCGTAGCTTCGCATAGCTTGAATCTGTACGAGCGTATTGATCAATAAGCGATCAGATTTCGAGTCGGGAGTTTGTTAACCTAGTAGGAAACTTGGCTAGCGTTTTGATTCAATTGATTGCTACAGAAATTGCCCGGTACATCAAATAATTTTCTAAGTTGCCACTCGCAAGTCCTAACCGACTGCCCTGACGCAGGAACCGCAACGCCCATCCTTGGTTTTTGCTCGCTTATTTCTACCTAACTACGAGTACATATAGCACCAACAGACTATATTCAAGTGTATCTTATTTCAGCTAGGCCCTAGCCTAGAGCTACTCAAGCAAAAATTCGTATGAAATACATGTAATAATTCTCGTTGACAGGGAGCACATGCACGAACATGCACGATAAAAACGAAGCTACATCCATTAAAACAAAAACACAGCACTATTTTCTTTCACAATTCATTTCAGGCCTGCAGAAAATAATCGATCTTAAATCCCTGAAATACGAGCTACATGCGCAGGTTAGCATTGTCAATATTATATACGACAGCATTGTGACACCCTTATCGCAACAGCTAGCGGAAAACACAATTATGCCCACTTCACTGATTCTAAAGAGACGAGTTCACTATCTCATTGAAAAATCGCTTACTTAGATTATCCTATTTTGATTAATGGACATGTAGCTAGAGAATCACCTTAGCAGCTGGCGTATCGTTTGGCACAACCACGGCGCAAAAGAGACGAAGCCTCTCCGCTGCCCAGGCTAACGCCTGTCCGTGATTGCCGCTACTGTGAGCAACAACTCCGGCGTAGCCTTGCGGCATTTTCAACAGAGCATTCAGCGCTCCGCGCAATTTAAAACTACCAGTTCGTTGAAGATGCTCGCATTTTAAGTAAAGCCGTCGGCCATTTGACATCGAGTCCAACAACGACGAAGTCATCACCGGGGTGACGCCAACGTACGGCCGAATTCGTTCAGCCGCGTCTGCTAGCTCGACAGCGCTAGGCCATTCGGTTTCGTGTTCTTGGTGGCAGCTGATTGACATCATGTCTATAAAATCAGCTTCGTAAGCTCTTTCAATCGACTTTTGATATTATACTCGACTTATAGTATGTTAGTCACATCAATGTACGTCCGGTAATTCAACTTTTAATTATGAATTAAACTATTCAAGACATATCTGATCAAATGAAACTCTATGGCAAAGAGGTGACTAGCGCAGTAGTTTGATAAGTATAACGCATGGATGAAGGATCTCTCCATCATCCATGGTATAACGTAATAAACAAGGACAACTTGATAACTCAGTTGTCCTTGGTAATAAATAAATAATAATTCATGTAAGGACGCCTACCTTTGTGTCTATCTGAAGGCAGACACAGCTTTTTAACCTCAAAAATAGCATTTTGAAGTTGAAAATTTAAAACGAATAAAAACGCTATGTAGTAGATTAGACCAATCGAGAGCAGTAAAAGCAATAGAAAACTGTCAATAAAAGAATAATTTTGTAACGTGTCAACCAAACTTTCATTAGCAAACAACATTGTATTTCTATTCATAAAAAAATATTTTTTACAAAGTTTGGTTAAACTAGGTTATATATTGGTGCGTTTTACACAAGTAACAATCTAAATTAATGAGTATCTAGACTCTGTTAGATAGTCTCGTAGGCAGTATAACAAAATAATAAATACTTTTACTGTTTTAATAAGCAACAAAACACGACAAAAAACTCCTCTTCTTCGAGCCATCAAAACAAAAACCAGCAGCCAGACAACAGTTTCGAATAAACACACAACAGCTTGTAAAATATCGAATTTATTTTTAAATAAAAATGTGCGAAATTGCTAACTAGCATAGATGAATATCTTTTCGATCACTAATGTTGCTTTTATTCTTATCATAAAAAATAGATATTTGTCCTATAACGAAGTAGGACTAAAACAATGGGAATTCCGCAGCATCTGTGACGTAAATTAGAATTGATAAATAAAAAATATGTGTTAACTTTCAACTGTTACAACATTTCAGATACTTCGTATATATTTTTTTAAGAAAAGGGGGGCATATTATGATACAAGATATTGTGCGGAGATTACTAACACAATACAATACCAAGCCCTGGTTCAAATCTGTTTGTTAAATTTTTCTTGGAGGCAAAATTGTCACATTGATCCAATAAAAACGTTTTTTTCCTGTCAGACTGTCATATTGAAACACCTCTTTATCATCTTTAAAATCGCAGCGATCAATCAAAACTGCCGAAACTGCTGAAACTTCCGCAGCTGCCCCAACTATCCAGAGAGGACCACGAGCCGTGACGCCAGCCCATACCGTGGCCCCAGCCCAAACCGTGGCCCCAACCGCCAAAGGCTTTGTGAGCAACGTAGGCTCCGGCCGCACCCGCTGCTAGGCCCACAGCCGCATTGCGCAGGCCCTTGTTCTTTTTCTTCTTCTGTTTGACGACAACAACACCGCCAGGCTGCTGCTGGTGGCCGTATGGATAGGCGGCGGCGCCAGCAGCAGATGCCTGCGGGTATTGCTGAGGATAGCGCGGCTGTTGAGGCTGTTGCTGATGATGATAGGGCTGCATCGGATAGCCTACTGCTCCACCCGGCGGCCCATAATAAGCTCCGCCGCCGGGTGGCGCGTAGGTCGGCGGCGGTGGAGGCGGCGGTCCGCCGTGGTGCGGCGGCAGCGGACCGCCAGGCGGAGGTGGTCCGGCCATTCCGACGCCGCCGCCAATGTTGAAACCGATTGGCGGCGGGGCGGCGCCACCTCCAATAGCGCTGCCTGGATAGGGTCCTTGACCCGGCGGCCCGCCCGGACCTGCACCGTAGGGCGGTCCTCCACCTCCGTAGGGGGCGCCACCGTATGGTGCCCCGTACGGAGCGCGGTAAGGAGCCCCATAGGGCGCGCCTGGAGCACCGCCACCATAGGGGGGACCTGAAGGCGGTGCGGGACCATTCGGACCTCCGTAAGAGGGTCCGGCGCTAGGCGTGTAGGGAGGCGGCGCTGGAGACTGCACGGCATAGCTGGTTGATGCCTGAAAATAGGGGAATTTCAGCAATCGTACAACGCCGTCAAAAGTTGTGTTAGAAATGAGTCATCGTCACCTGTATCGGCTGTTGCTGTTGTTGCTGCTGCTGCTGCTGTTGCTGAGGTGGCGGCGGCGGCGGCGGCAGAGTGCTTGAAATAGCCGACATCCAATCGTCCATCTCCTTGTCATTGGCGAATAGGAAATAAGAAATTCGAGCCTCCTGGCTAGCCTGATGCGGCACGGCTAGCAAGTGCTTGACGCGGTCTTTGTCAACAACAGGCTTGAATGGCAGACGTTGGGTGACTAAGCCGAGAGCCAAGAAGTTGCAAACGTCTTTCAATTTGACAGTTCGATTTGGCGTTGATTGGCCCTGCTTGTCAAACCAACTGAGACTGCTGTCTGAGCGAAGGACAACAAACACTTGCTTCCAGTTGTTGCCTAGCATGCCACCTAATTAAGTTCAAAGTTGCAATTACAGGTAAATGGTCGGCTACTATTGAATTTTGAGTAAACAAAAGAGTTACTTACTAGTGTATTTGTTTAATTGCCCCTGTTTTGTAATTGATGCCATGGTCTAATGTTAGTGCTGCAAAAAGTGAATTTTAAAAGATAAATCAGTTTTTGTTTGCTGAACAACAATTTGCATTGTTTATTGTTTGCTAAAAAACAAAAATTTTTATATTGTTGAACAAGAGACTTGCTTAGGCAACTTTATCAATATCCAATTAGTAAAATAAACATTAACAAGTGTGCATAAAGAAGGTATTCATATGAAAAACAATAGCTAATTTGTAGATTTTTTATTTAATCTAAATCCATTACATTTTATAAGACAAATACAGTATAAGGAGTTATTCTACCCTAAGGAGCCAAAAATCAAACCAAGTACTTATTCCAAATTATAAATATAATTATTTGCTATGGCAAAATATTGTTTATATAATGGACCCTTACTGCATACAATATTTACAGGGTTAAATATGTTTTTCATAAAAATATATTTTATTATTTTATAAAAAGGACACTATAATATAAATTTAATACCTATATGATATCCAATCAAAAGAAGGAATATAAAATTTTAGTAATGCTATAAAAATATTAATTTATTATAAAATATACCTGTTGATAATATTAAAAAAAATATTTTTTAATAAATTATTTATTTGACCAACATTAATAATAATAATTGAAATTAACAATCCATTGAAAGCAAAACAAGATTTTGAAGAAAAATAAAATTATTAAAACAAGTCTCAAAATTTAGATAATTAAATGAGCCGAAAGTGAAATAAAAAGTAAAACATTTTCAATAAAATAAGTTTACAAATATAAATTTTATTTCTTTATTATTGCAGCAATTAAGTTAGTTAATAAAATTTCTTATCTCTTGCTACTTAGATCTATTTTAAAGAATTAAATGATGACAATTTACAACATGATAAGATTAAAAATGTGCATAACTGATTGTGAGACAGTTGCCTTTAACTGCAGGTAGATTAAAAATGATTAAGAAAATTTTCTGGCATCAGTATATATCACAAGAATGTACAAGCGTCACTCAGGTTATTGACAGTGTTTTAGTAGCTCCGTGCATCATGAAACCATGTAGCCACGAAATAGGATTTCCAAAACATATTTTTTTGCTATTTCAAAGCAACTTTAGCTTTTTAGCCCGAAAAAGCTAGAACTATAATTTATAACTTGAATCGGACTCATTGTACTCAGGAAAAAAGTAACTTTTAGTTTATTTGAATTTATGTGCTATAAACAATTTAATTACGTGTAATTGTTCGGCAAACTCACGCATTTAACTTTTTACTAAATCCGGGTGACTAACGCAAGTATTTGATAATAAGTATTGGTTTAAGCTTTCCAGCCATAGTTAAATAGCAACTCATTTGCCATTAGTATGCAATTTTGTAGCTCCTCGATTCCTGGCTTATCCTTCCGAATCTTTATCCTTCACCACTTGAAGCGTCGCTATAAAGTTTTTCTTGTTTTTATGCTGTTGGAGAGGTTACATTCTGCTTTGAGATGATAATTGATAAAAGTGGTTACTTATTACTATTGACCTGAAGCAAGGGAAAGCACTTTAAAAGAATTTTAATTCTAAGCGAGTGATTGCTGACAGCTATCTGTTTCTTTCTCGATAATTTCAAAGTTTATTAATTTTAAACGTACTATTAACTGGGCGAAAACCCTGCATTTAGAGGTACACTGTAGCCACTACTGAACTTAACAGTCACTTCAAACTTATCGCTTTGCAGTCTGGATCCGAACTCCGATTTTCCGAATGAATCTTGTTTGGTTTTGGCATTGTCGCTTCAACCGACGCAGCCTCAAGCAAAACTTAAGTTGGGTTGTTGTTGTTAAGTACATGTACTGTATAAAGCGTAATCATAAGTTGTCCTTGCTCAGCCTCAGAGCGTGTTGCCTATACATCGCCTATACAAAAAACTCTGAGCTGATGACAGCTGTCTTAACTCTTTTTTGTAGACTCTAGCTGGTTTAAAATCAGAAATTTAAGCTCTGCCGGCTGGTGAGTGCAGCTAGTTTTAAGATGTTCAGATTTCAATTGGTACAGTACCAAATCACTTATTTCGTTTACGGCGCCATTTTCACGCACATGTACATGCAATTTACATTACCCATGCAGACTGATTTTTTTATGTCCTTCCATCATCAAAATTTCTATTCTGTACGGGTATTAATATATAACTGCCTATACATGTACCGCATGTCTCGAATTGCACTTGTTTTTTTTTCAAACAAAGTCAAAACAATTTAAAGAAAGCGTTTAAAAAATGAAAAGATACTTACAAAAAGCACAGTTTAAAAAATAAAACGTAAATTTCAGTCGAAGAGCACGAAGGAAAATAACTGTTAGGTTCCGATGTAGTTGACAATTCTCGAAAGCAAAAATTATCAGCATGCATTTCTCAAAGGATTGGGACAGCAGGTAAACTATAGGTGAACTTTTACTTATGCATGTGTTGTACTCGTAAATAGAAAAACAGCACTTAAAATTTACTTATTATAGAATAATTTATGAGCACGTGATGTACATGTATTAATATTGCTCTCGTTAGAAATTATGCAAATTAAAAGTATTTAGTGCTTCTATTGTTTTAAAAGAAGTTTTCTTCACACACACACACAAGCTGCAATGACAAAGTACTGTTCGTTTGTTATAAAATATTTGTGTGCAGTTAAACTTTTTTAGTGATTCTTTCTGCTTTCGAAAATAGCATCTTAACGATGTGGATATTTTCTATAGTAAAAAAAATTGGCCATCAAGACATCAAAATACAAAGATGTTCAAAGCTTACTTTACATTTTTTATTGTTCTGTAACCTTAGATAATTCTTGCTGATTTTCCGGTTGACTCATCCTCTGGTTAGTCAGGATTTGTACGAGCTGGCTGATGCCATTCAGTTGCTCTGTCTGCCGCTCCTCCAGCTTCTGCAAGCATTTTTGCAGTTCGGAGAGCTGAGTCTCAGTGGCTGCGAGTCTCTGCTGCAACTGCTCTGATAGACACTGAAATCTGTCCTCCGATCTCTCTTGCATCAGCTGCAAGAGCTGAGCCTGTCTTTCAAGTGCACCTTCACTCTCGCCCTGCATCTCTACCAACTTCTGCGCATGACCGAGCAGCTCCTGGACGTCTCCCCAGTGCTGCGGCACCGCCTGCAGTAGCTTTGGTCGAGTAGCACGAAGTCGGAAAGCTTGGAACTTAAGAAACTTCAGGTATTTCTTCGGTATTTTTTTCACTGGACCTCGAACAGACCACCAAGGCTGAAATATTGAATAAAAATGAGTGAAATTGCGTTGTCATTGAATACGCAATGCGAATTTGAATTTGCAATTGACGACTGAATGGTACATCGAGAAAAACCTTGAACTTTATGCTAAAGTTTCCCAAATTTAAAGAAAATCTATCAATATTTTTCAGAGACCTCAGCAGTTTTAGTCTTGTGGTTAGGGTAACGGAAAGTCTTGAGTCGAAGCACCATGCAACATAATTTCGCATTCAGTCCACCCGATCTGGGTTCTACGGCCCCTCCAGCATGGCAGGACTGAGCAGCTGTACACAGCAATGCTAGCTGCGGCTGTGCTGCAGTACATCTGGTTGAAAGGTCGGGTGTCGAAAAAAATAGTCCCTGTCAGTTGCTAAGATAAAATTCAATTGAGTTTAACTGCCCCAACTGTAAGCTAGGGAAATAGGGTTCTAGATTCTAAAAAAGTTTTAGAAGTATTTTTTCTGGCGGTGAGTGTGCTTTAACAAAGACGAAAGACGAAGAAGACCCGATAAGGATGTTTTGAGGTCACCGTCCCGTGAACAAATAGTAAAGGAATTATTTTTATTATTGTCGCAAAATCGGGTCCAAGTCAGGCTCTACCAAGGTTTTATTGTAATTTAATGCATAAAAAACTGTATATCGACTACATTACATGCACTCACCACCAATTTTTCGTTCTCTTGTGCTGTCTTGTTGCCTAGATTTTGCCTCGAGCACTTGCGACACCACTTGATAGGATAATAAAAGAATGAGAATGGTGGAGGCAGGAAGCTGATGTGCCTGTACTCCTGCTGCATGTTGTAGTACTTTCTCCTCCAAATCACTTTCGCCTTCTCAGCCATTCTGCTCACTCTCAGACTGAACAGGGCAATGAGCAAGTTCACCATCACGATGTTCACCAAAATGAGGAATATAAAGATCAGAACATTATAGAACCACCAGTGTCCTGTTGGGTTGGCGAACTCTCCAACCTGAATGTTATTCGATCCCAAATCGCTAGAATTTGCCGGCTGAAAATCGAATTTCTCAAAAATTCCAAACATCATGTACAGTGGCACAGTAAGTACCTGGGCGGCAACGTCTAGAAAGCTGTTGTTAGCCGAGCGTGTGTCAATGGCTGGAAACAGAAGATTAAAGAAAAAGACTCCGAATGAGTAGAATATGATAAATATGATCAGCAGAAACTGTAGCAGATCGCTGACTATGAGACTGCCCAGCATTGATACCACGGGACCAATATTGTGAAAGTAATTAAGGAACGCCACGGATCGAAATCCCCACAGCAGAAATGAGGTGCTCAGCATCATTTGACTGGCGTGACACATGTCGCGCCTAGTGCTGTCACCCGAGAATGCGATCAAGTTCAACACAACCCCCATCCACATGGTCAAAATCGCAGCAATGTCAAATACATTCAGCCAGTCTTTGAAGTAAAGAGGTATCCAGCAGCTTGTTCCCCATTCGGAGACTCTCGTCTTGCGCCTTCTCCTGTAAAAGTCGTCAATCTCTTGAAAAGTAAAGGACAACGCGTAGAAAGACAACAGCACCAGAAGTGTCCAATCCGATGGCGACATTTTCTTCGTTGAAGTAGAACAAGTGAAAGAAACTATTTGATAAGCAAATACGAAAAGAAACATGACAAAAAACAACACATATGAGTAGAATTTGGCCTGTGAAGTAGTCGACAGATTCTTAAAAACAGCATCCGGTTCAGCTGAAGACCAATCTTCTTCCACCATGTTGTGCATGCACTCGGTGGCGAAAAGCTCATCGCAATCGGCTTCCTCAATCAGTTCGTTCACCGTCAGAGCCCGGAGCTTCTGCTCACAAGAAGATGTCCAGTTAAGAAATTTAGGGCCAAACAAAGTACTCCTCAGTTCCTTTGAAGCGAAGGCAGCAGACTGAGGCATAATTCTTCCTGACCCCGTTTGACTTGTCTCACTAACGGGTCTACTTTGGCTAGAAAAGTTTCCACGTATGTAGTCATACAGTAGCTCCTTCTCAGCATCAGTTGCATTCAAGTACAAATCGTCAAGGTATTCACCAACTATAACAATAAGACGAAGCTTGATCTTCATCAAAATTTCGTACTTGCCTCTCTGAGATCCTACTTTGAGTTTTAGTAGAGAAATAGCTGTCAGAGCGTATGGAATGATGTCAAACTGTCTGATTAGTACAAGATCCGGAAGAATGTTTACCTTCTCTTGTTCAGTTGCCCGCTGGAGTGTGTAAAATTCGGACAGGTAACCCGAGAAATCTCCGTCCTCTGTCAAAGGCATTTTAAATATAGACAGTTTCTGACGGCATGGGTCAGAAGTAGGCATCTTGTTTTGTGCCTCAGCTTCCTTTTCAAGGACAAATCGGCAAAAATCTTGCTCTGCGGAGGTGCTTAATGGTTTGATTCTGAGAGCGCAGCGAAGAATTTTTGGTGAGTCCTGCATGAAAGCTTTATACAAAATCTCTATGTTTGCGTCCGACTTATTCGACTTTTCTTCCTCTGCTTTTTTCGTCAGCGATCGGGTCTTCGCTTGTTTATCTTGAGCTCGATTGGATGTTTCTTTCTCAGCGCTGCTTTTTTCGACCTCGGCAATTACGGCTGGGTCTGCGATCAGTGCCAACTCTCGGCGGGCGGATTCCAGGTCTGGGAGCTTCAACCCATTCTTTGGTGCATCGATCAGCCCCAGCAAGTCGACTTTTGTGACATTGAATTTTTTTGCTATGTTTTCAATAACACGAAACCGGCCCTTGTCAAAGCCGAAGTCCATGCAGGATCGACCAGCCACGGTCTCCTGCGACAGTGGCAGGCCTTTGCTCAAAAGAAAGCGAATGTTTTCTTTGTGACCCGCTTCGCATGCAAGGTGCAAGCAAGTGGCACCCGCGAACGGACCGCTTAAAACAGGAAGTCTCATTAGTTCTTCTTGAGACAGCCCTGACACTCTTGCCAGTGGACTGATGATGTTTCCAAGATCATAGCGTCTGCTGAACGCATGCACTGCGTGAAAGCCTTGTGAATTGTATAGTACTTCCTTGATTCGTGTTCCAAGCCAATCTACTGATGCGGATGACAAAAGAACGTAATTTAACATTTCGGGTCTCAACTTTGATGCGTGCAAAAAATTCTCATAGAGATTATTCTCAGCCTTCATGCTTCTCGGGCGCGAAGTGAGAGTTTTTATAATTCGCAGAAAAGTGGGACCACTATCCCATACGCTAAGGCTTGAATTGGCAAAAAGGGAATGAAGCAAAGTGCACTTGCTTCCTGACTCGCGGTGAAAGCCACTGTCTCTCTCGCCGAAATTAGTTCGCTCGTAAAATTCTGGATCATAGCTACGAGCCTCCTCAACCAGTCCAATGATGGTTGATGCATTTTGAAATTCGCAAGCATAGTGTAGCGGCGTCTTTTCTTCCTTATTCTTCACCAGTAGACTCTTTGCCTTGGATGTCGATTTGTCCAGGAGATTGAGTAGAGCTGACTCGTCTCTCCTTTTTCTGGCTGCATAGTGAAATACAGTGTCTCCATTCGAATTGATAACTTTCTCCAAAAATTCTGGATCATCCTTTACAGCCTCATCCACCAGCCTTCCAATGGCGATTGCACTCTGACTCTCGATTGCTAAATCAAATGGGGTTTCATCAACGTTATTCTTCAACAGTAGACTCTTTGCTTTCGAATTCGACCGTTCTAAGAGATTGAACAAAGTGGACTCGTCGGTCTGTTTTCGAGCTGCGTGGTGCAATACGGTGTCTCCGCTAGCATCGATTTTTTTCTCTAAAAAATCGGAATCCTCCTTCAGAGCCTTATCTACCAGCTGCAAGACAGTTAATGAATGCCGAAATCTGCAAGCGTTAAGAATCGGTGTCTTCTTTTTATAGTTTTTTAGCAATAGACTTTCAGCCTTGGAATTCGTTGTGTCCAGCAGATGGATTAGAGCCGATTCGTCTCTTCTATTTCTGGCCGCATAGTGAAATACTGTGTCACCATTGCCATCGACAAGGGTCTCTAAACAGTTAGATGCCTCCTCCTGAGCCTCCTCTGCAAGCTGTACTATTGTTGAAGCACTTTGATGCTGGCAGGCGCAGTGAAGCAGAGCCTCTTGGTGGTTGTTCTTCGTCAGAAGACACTTTGCCCTTGACTTAGACCGGTCCAACAGACAGAGTAGGGCCGACTCATCCCTACCGTTTCTAGCGGCGTAGTGGAATACAGTGTCTCCATTAGCATTGACAATTTTGTCTAAGAATTCCGGATCGTCTTTCAGAGCCTCGTCTGCAAGCTGTACGATTGTTGGTGCATTCTGAAACGCGCAGGTGTAATGAAACGGGGTTTCATCCGGTTTGTTCTTTATTAGCAGTCTCCTTGCGCTGGACTGCGATCGGTCAAATAGATTAAATAAAGCGGACTCATATCTACGGTTTCTAGCGGCATAGTGAAATACTGTGTCGCCGTAAACATCTACTATTTTCTCCAGACAGTCAGGATCGTGTTTGAGTGCCTCATTGGTAAGCTGAACAATTGTCGATGCATTCTGATGCTTGCATGCGTATTGAAATGGCGTCTTCTCTTTCTTATTTTTCTTTAATAGACTTTCAGCCTTTGAATTCGATCTTTCTAGCAAATTTAGCAGAGCGGAACTATCCTGGTGGTTTTTTGACGCATAGTGAAACGCTGTGTTTCCTTGTCGATCAACGACTTTCTCTAGAAAATCTGGATCATCTTTTAGAGCCGCTTCACCAAGCTGAACTACAGTTGAGCCGTTCTGATGCAGGCATGCGTAGTGGAACGGAGTCTTCTCTCCGTTGTTCTTTTTCGACAGAATCTTTCCTACTTGACTCGTCCAATCAAGAAGAACTGTCAGTACTGCTTCATTACGCTTAGCTTTAGCGGCAACGTGAAACACCGTGTTACTGTTGCTGCCGACCGCATTAGCTAATATTTCCTCAGTGCGGCCATGTTCCACCTGTTTAATTAAAGCAGTAGCCGTTTCAAGGTCCTTTTTCTTGACTGCCTTGAATAGACACTTTCTCCAGACGGCACCTCCAGCTTCTGGAATCACGGCTGTATCTCCATCGGCTTCAGAATCATCGTCCGAATAGTGAGACTCATCGTCAGAGTAGGCATACTCAGAATTTTCAATACTTTCTGTGCAAATAGCTTCCCCATTATTGGCTGACTTGTCTGCGTAAGTCTTTGTTTCCTCATGTTGTTGGTCTTTAGATTTTGTTGATATAATGCCTGCTTGCAAGAGGCCAGTGCCAAGAGCTCTCTGAAAGTTTTTTCATGGTTTATAGTTAGCAAAAATAACAAAGAAATGCTAGAAACAATAAGCATACTTTATGCCTGACCTAAAAATTAGATGAGTCGCCCTAAATGATGCCTAATTTATGGTCCATCACTGAAATTGAACCCAATTTTTATTCTGGGCGCTTATTTATACAAAATATTGTCAATCGAACTAGACTGCTGCTTTGATCTGACAGCGTATTTTGCTGTTGTTGTTGTTGTTGTTGTTGTTGAACTAGACTCATCAATTGAAATAAACAAGCGGTGGCAAAATTCAAGCTAGAAAGTACTAAGACCAACTGAACTAAATTCTGACCCACCGTTCGCGTTTGCTCAGCCAAATCAACGAGTGGGATGTCTTCCATGCCATCTGATGCTGCTGCTGACGAAGTTCCCGCAGCGCTAGCCATGCCTGGCATTAGAAGTCTTTGCTCGGCATGGTAATCATCCTCATCACTTTCTGACATCTCAGTTATACCGAGATCTCGATTTCTCAGTTAGATAATATCAAAGTCACAACTCAGCTACGTGGAATCTACTTTAATTCTTATTGCAGCAGTTATTTTTCTAGTTAAAAAGCAGACACACCGCATGAACTCACGAACTCACTGGCTAACCCGAAAGACCTAGAAAATGTGCATTAACCCGGTGAACGCATATTAGCCGCTCGAAATACATAAAGTCTGCCCTCAAAGTGTTCATGGCCCTGAACAACAAACGCACGCAGGCAAAGTTTGCAAAGCGAGCACAATCGAATTGTGCTCACTTCATCTCTCCCCCATCACTCCTTGCTTCACTCGAGTCTTTTTTCTTTCTCTCAGAGTATTTTTGTTATTTTCGCGGCCCAACGCTGAACCGAGTTAAATACAAAAAATCAAACATTAAATGCGGAATACGTACATATTGGCATTGTAAACGAAACATAATAAATTGATTGGTTTAAAACATCGTTAAGCGACTTATTATGACAGACGTTCATTTTTAAAAACGGATGGAGCGTCACTCAAAAATGAGTGCAACAATAAACCGCTATAAAATTAATTACATTTAGCCAAATCAAATTAACCCCTTATGGCCATGAAGGACACCTTAAATAGAAGGACGGGACACTTGCTTTCTTGGAAAGTTTTCGGAGTCTAATTTTCGCAAAAAATACGCAAAAGAAATAGTAAATTTGCAGATTTTCGACATAAAATAAAAGATTGCGCTCGATTGGAAGCAGATGCAAATCTCATCTTTTGATATGTGTTTCTTGCCTTCGTACTCTATCGAACTATGTAAGGCTTATTTACGTATAAATTAGCTCACTATTCTTTGTAAGAAAACGTCTTTTAAGTTATTTCTATGGTTCAAATTCAACCCGTAGAGTTGACGTAAAGGGATTTTAATGAGTGTAGTAAGTGTAATAAGTGCTTCAATTATTTTCCTGCAAGTCATATTGAGTGTGCATATCCGCAGTAAAATTTTCAAGCGCAAACAAACCTGTCAATAAAGTCAAAATAATGTGATGAAAATCAAACTTATTTCAAGGAAACTATATAATTAATCCAACGTTATAATTGTTTGTTCATTTAAGTCAATTGGTGACTTCAAGTGATGACATTTATTTAGAGTAAATCAGCTGGAAGATGATATTTCAGTACCTTAGCAGCGATACGAGCGTATATATTCATTACTAAAATTCAGCGATAGTGACACATTTGATTTCTTAAAAGTGGCTACCTTAAATTCTTAAAAAACTTGATTTTGTTTTATTCAACGACAACAACTTTTTCCACCATTCCGTCCTCGCCCACTAAAGTCTCAACTTTAACTTCCAACTTGTCGATCTCTTCAGCGGTCAGGCCTCCGCGACTATCAGCGCTACGCACTGTCAAGAATTTTTTACGTTGACCGTTCGGAAGATCGTGACCAGTAACTTTCACTGAGTAGGTGCGGTTGTCCTTGAGCTTTAAGCCCGTTGCTTCAGCAAGAAGATCGCCTTCACCCTCAATTGCAGAGAAATGAGGTTGAGTCGGTCTTGTATCGGTTTTTAGAAGCTCTCTATGTTCAGGCTTTGGACCATACTTGACACATTTAAGAGTCTCTGGGTCTGAAACAAATACGCCTTCTGGTTCAGCATGGCTTAAAGCAACTGCAGCTTCATGCTTCGGAACAATTTTGACGAACTTGAGAGCCTCAGGATCTGACGCAAAGACGCCTTCTGGCTCAGAATTGTTTGAAGCGACTGCAGCTACAGGTTTTGGGCCGAACTTGAAGAACTTGAGAGCCTCGGGATCTGACGCAAAGACGCCTTCTGGTCCATCGTCGGTGGATTTTTCTGCAGCTTCAGGCTTCGGAACAATTTTGACGAACTTGAGAGCCTCAGGATCTGACGCAAAGACGCCTTCTGGCTCAGAATTGTTTGAAGCGACTGCAGCTACAGGTTTTGGGCCGAACTTGATGAACTTAAGAGCCTCAGGATCTGACGCAAAGACGCCTTCTGGTCCATCGTCGCTGGATGTTGCTGCAGCTTCAGGCTTCGGAACAAGCTTAATGAACTTGAGAGCCTCAGGATCTGACGCAAAGACGCCTTCTGGTCCATCATTGTTGGATGTTGCTGCAGATTCAGGCTTCGGAACAAGCTTAATGAACTTGAGAGCCTCAGGATCTGACGCAAAGACGCCTTCTGGTCCATCATTGTTGGATGTTGCTGCAGCTTCAGGCTTCGGAACAAGCTTAATGAACTTGAGAGCCTCAGGATCTGACGCAAAGACGCCTTCTGGTCCATCATCGTTGGATGTTGCTGCAGATTCAGGCTTCGGAACAAGCTTAATGAACTTAAGAGCCTCAGGATCTGACGCAAAAACGCCTTCTTGTCCATCTTCGGTGGATGTTGCTGCAGCTTCAGGCTTCAGAAGAAGTTTGATGAACTTGAGAGCCTCGGGATCTGACGCAAAGACGCCTTCTGGTCCATCGTCGGTGGAGTTTTCTGCAGCTTCATGCTTCGGAACAATTTTGACGAACTTGAGAGCCTCAGGATCTGACGCAAAGACGCCTTCTGGCTCAGAATTGTTTGAAGCGACTGCAGCTACAGGTTTTGGGCCGAACTTGATGAACTTAAGAGCCTCAGGATCTGACGCAAAGACGCCTTCTGGTCCATCGTCGCTGGATGTTGCTGCAGCTTCAGGCTTCGGAACAAGCTTAATGAACTTGAGAGCCTCAGGATCTGACGCAAAGACGCCTTCTGGTCCATCATTGTTGGATGTTGCTGCAGATTCAGGCTTCGGAACAAGCTTAATGAACTTAAGAGCCTCAGGATCTGACGCAAACACGCCTTCTGGTCCATCTTCGGTGGATGTTACAGCAGCTGCAGGCTTCGGAACACCCTTGATGAACTTAAGAGCCTCAGGATCTGACGCAAACACGCCTTCTGGTCCATCTTCGGTGGATGTTGCTGCAGCTTCAGGCTTCGGAACAAGCTTTATAAACTTGAGAGCTTCAGGATCCGACGCAAATATTCCGTCCAATTCCGAATCAAAAGCGATCGCTCCTGCTTGTTGGTTCGCAGTGTTTGGACCAGTCGTTGGAACAAAGGAACTATTTTTCGCATGCACATCAGAAGTAAAAACTTCGGCTTGTTCGCTGTTCCTCGACTCGATTTTCGTTTTTACGCTGCTTCGTAAGTAAACCATTTTCGACGTAGTTATTGATTCATCAAACTCTCGTGGGGTTTCGTTGATCGCAACAGTAGCGTAGCAGAGACCGCCTTGCTGCTGTTTCTCGCTGGTGTACAGAACTTGCAGCATCTTCTCTGGCGATTCGTCGTGTGACAGTTCAACAGCCGGTGTGATACAAATGCTGTCATATTTCAAGCCAGACTTTGTGCCGTGATCTTTGGTGACGAGCTTGTAAGTTTCACTGGTTGAAATTCCTTCGTCTTCTATACCCAGTACAGTTTGCATGGTGCAAGTCTCAACTCCGCCTTCTAATAGCTCGTCCATCGATGCCCTGCTACAGTTTGACTGCCAAGGAAAGCCTAAAATGAGTTTCTTCTGCTGACACAAAGCCCTGTCTTAGATTAAATGACTCGGTTTAAATCAAAAGAAACAGATAGATGAAAGCTGTGGGGCTGACTGCACAGTAAATTAACAATCTTGAGTACAATGGAAACGTACAGTTCAAGATAAATAGAAGCCCAGAGCACGCAGCTGCCAACCCAAAAACCATTCTTGCTCTGACTGCCACTTTGCTAAGTAAGTTAAAGCCTGCATCCAAACTTTCAACCAATGCGTCAGCCAGGTAGCTCTGCAGTTCATTGTTCTCAATTCTCATACGGCTTGCTATGCGACAACCTTACATAGAGTATGCGCATTGCAGGCTTTCTTCACTACTTCACTAGAAAATTTCAAAGCATCAATTAGCTATATTTCACTCTTACATCACATGCACAAAAAGCTTAACCGCTAGATGTTACATGAGGCAGAATAGATTCTGAATGAGCTTCGAGTTCTTTCGCGACAGTTTCTCTTGTGTTTAGTGAGTTGATTCTAAAAACTGCTCCTGGAAAGTAATTTTAGTTTTTTAGACGCAAGTGTTTTGCCACTTTTCGGTGCGAATAAAAAGTTTGTAATTTGAACAGAAAACAATATAAAAAATTACGGTACATTAAAAAAAACGGCTACGCTTAATGCGTTCGGAAAAGTCAGTGCAGTGGAATCAATCAATCTGACGTGTTTCTATTATTGTACTATCATCAAAACCAGTGACTTTAGCTGCGTTACCGATGGATCTTTCATAAACAATCGATAAAATTAAAAAAATTAAAAGAAAAATTCATCTCCAATTTTTTAGTCTCGGAAATTGATAGTTTTACATTATCTGACTCGCCGTCATTTCTAGGTAGAAAATTGTGTTTACGCTTCAGCTTTTGTCGTATGAAACGGAGTAAGCGCTCTATCCCGGAACTCAAACATCAGTGACTTTGAGTTGGCTGCGATTAGGAACAAAAAAGGGGCTTCTAGTCCTTTTTGCGAGCAAACATTCCTAAAAAAAGAGAAAATTTTTAATCCAAAAACAGCAAGAGACAAGTCTAAGCCCGTACACCACGTAGCATTGCCTTCCACATTAACATTTCATTTCCTCACAGCCTTCATACTCTTCTATACGCAAAGAATGATTCACGGCCAATGAAAGGAAGCCCTGATGAGGAGATCTTTAAAAAGGGGAATTTTTCATTTAAAATGAAATTTGGAGTTTTCTTCCTCCTTGCATGCTATGCTGCTCTGCCTTAACAAACAAGAACGGTATACAGAGAAAATGGCCAGATACCTTTTTCTAATTTTCTGCTGTGTAATTTCCTTCTCTTCAGCGTCCATCGTCCGGCTGACGGACTACGACAGACTGAACGCCTGTCCGCCTGCCGACCTGCCCTCTGATGGAGTGTGGAAGCTGCAGCCTCGTCAGCTCGCTGACCAAACTATCCAAGGCTGCGTGCTGAGCTGCCACGCCAGACCCGCCTGCGCTGCTGCCAGCATGATCGCTGAGCATCGCTGGTGTGCGCTGGCCACTGCCGAGGCCTTCCTCACTGCATGGCTGTACGGTGGCCAGTGCGACTCGTTTGTGAACAGGCAGAGGCTTCGCGAGTTCCAGCAAGGTGAGCCGCAGTCTGTCTGTCTGTCTGTCAGCTTTACCGCTGAGTGCACTCATGCAGCTGGCTTGTGATCTGCGTGTAACAATTGCAGCTCACACGACCGACCTGCCTAGCAGCGTCTCAGTGAGCTCGCTAAGGATTCTGTACCACTTCCGTGTGGGCTCGTTCAACCTGGCCCTTGTGCACCGGAACCCGCACACTCCGCTGCTCGTGTCGGCTCCGCTCAACAGGTCAACAGGCGTGTTCGTGACGGGACAGTCGGGCTCGTTCATCGACGTGAGCACAGCGGACGGGATCGAGGATCTGTTCTATCCTGATCCCAACGTGACCGTGTTCATCAGGGCAAAGTTAGACTTAAATGTAAAGTGAGTTCTTCGCGTAATTCTATGCTTATTTCTTTGAAAGTATTGTAAAACCAGAATTTGCTGTTGTAGTGAAACCCACGGCATGATATTTCAATTCATCGACTGTGCAAGAGGCCAGTTTGGTGTGAGAGTATTCTTGAGGCACGACAATAAGCTTGTTTACCGCTATGCACTGTCAGACAGCCAGCAATATGCGAACTACCGAGCTACAAACCCTTTATATTCAAACGGAGCGTACAATTCTATTGCATTCATCCAACAAGATTTAGACCTATCCCTGTACTTGGAGAGCAACTTGGTGAGCGTTGAGCCACAATCAAATGAATTGGGATACAGAAATTCATTGGAGAAGAACCGGTGCCTAAGAATCGGCGGTGGAGTCGGCGCAAGCAATTGACATTTGATGAAAGCCTGGATCGAATGTTTTGGCATTGCCCAGTTTCAGCTGAGTCAGGCGCAGCTCAATGACTTGAGTAGTTGGTGCAAGAACAAGTGAAGTGTTTATTTAATGGAAAGTAAGTATTTTCTGCTACCGAAGCGAATGCAAACAGCCTTGCATTTACATGCTTCTTTTTTATTTTTCAGTCAGTAAAACACAATTAACTGGCTGTAGAAGTGCAGTTAACTGGGCTTTAGCTGCATAGTTTCTATATAAAACGGACTTGCCGCGGGCCGAATCTGAAAGTATAATCTCAAGTGAAAGTCCTTGACCTTAACGGTTGTCCAGCTTTCACATTAATTCCAACAGATCCTACGTTCGATTCGCCATACAGATTACGAAATTAATCTTCATTCCTAAATTTTACTCGCCCCTAATTACATGAAGGACTGTAAATTTCTGCTAATAAAACTTCGAGCGTACTGTATTGTTTTTTCGGTGTTTTGACACGCGTTTGCTACTGGTGTTGGTTTTTGTACTTAATAATTACTCTCCACAGCACAAATTTCACACCTCTTTAAAGCAATTATACTATTCTTGTGAATCAACCAGAAATTTCGCTGTCCCGAATCCTGAATCGCTAATGGACCTCGTTTGGAAGATCTCTGTGCGGCTCTATGGTTCTATAATTTTGTAAGCTAATAGCACTAAATTATCTTTCCATTTCTAGACTTTCCTCAGATTCTCAGTTCCACATAAAAATTAACGTACTTAGAAATTATGATATGATATGAAAATCGTAATTAATTTACCTGGCCTACCTCCAGTTGACGAATGTTTCAATTCACAAAGCAATCGTGTAGAATTCCTTAGTTTTTTTTAACAATACGATTAGCAAAAGAACTTAAGCGATATGAATTAAAGCGCTTTAAAAAGCTGGTTCTTTCTCGACGCGTGAAATGCTATGACATAGGTAACGGATGGTTGCAAGGTAAATTCTCATTTCTCCACGCTTGTCCCTTCGCTGCATCCCTAATTAGCTATTTTTTGTACGCTTCTAGTGACTCAAAAGGAGACGCTAATTCAAGGCCAAGTGTCCCATACCGAGCTAATTGACTACCAAATCACTGAATCAAACTTCCAGTGCCTAAGGATTGGCGGACTAAATCAACATTTCCGTGGCTAGATCGAGTGCTTCGCCATCGCTCACGGACGGCTGAACCTCGAGCAGCTGAACGACATAAGCAGCTGGTGCGGTAGAAAGATTACTTAGCTGTTGCTGTCTGTTTTGGCCTACGCTGGAAGTTACAGACAATCAATGCTACGATTTGAGGGTCTTTGACCAAATAGTTCTGAAATTATATTACTTTGGCTAAAAGCAAGGAGCTACTGCAACTAAAGGAGTTTTCAATGCGTTTTAGGCCATACTTTTTAAAAGCTTGAATCCTACCTGCAGCTTCGTTTCCTCATCTTTTTTTAATGATAATCCTTACCACACTCGAGCCCTTGATTATTTTTAGGATTTCGTATGAAGATGAGTGGTTTCTAAGCCGGAACTCCAACTTAAAGCTAACAAATATGCCTTAATAATTATTCGTTGAATCTCATATTTTTAATTTATGGAAAAGATGTAGTTCGTAGCATCAAATGGTAATACACGATTAGGCAAATTTGTAATTAAATTCGTTTATTGGGACCCATGGTTAAACTAGTAAATAGTGAAAGTGTTAATAAGCGAAACAAAATTCTTATGACCTGCAGACAAAATTATGATTAGCAGTTGCATGAGCAATAATCATACAGGAGATAGGGAATGAAATGTTATCATGCGAAGCTTACAGGCTGCATAATAGAATAACTAAATTTTAGAATTTTCAATTTAAAAAAGTCTGGGTGAGAAACTAACGTTATTTCAGCATTCAGAATTAGTTCGCATTGGTTTGTAACATCCCGTAACAGAGTTGAATAGTTGAAAATACTTATAAATCCATAGGTTCCTCGTTTGCGGAAAACATTCCTAATTGTTGACAGAAAGAACAACGAGCTAGAAGCTCAATGTAGTTATTCAAGGTGAGGGGTAGATAAATGTCATTTGTACTCTATTCTTTATTTTGCAAGATTGGCTTTTGCAAGCAGATGAAAATTTGCTGGAAAAGTATTTAAAAATTTCTGTGAACCATCTATATAATTTTTTTCTGACATCAAAAATTAAAAAAATACTGCTAGGATTTACTTTTCTTTCGTAATGAAGAACTGCTTCCACATACACAAGAGTTTGACTGTATTGCAATGAGTCTACCTAGTAATTATAGTAGTCTGTTATAGCTGTCAAATGAATACGGCGAAAATAAGGCCAAAACACCGTCAGTTTGCAGAGTGCTTGTCCGAAACGCGAGTAACAAAACGACCTTGATTTCGATTGATAGCTTTGATGCACTGGCTAAGGTTTCGCTTCAAAAATTTCGATGCCATTAGATTTTTAAGTCTAATGGCATCGCAGTACAAATGGTCGCCTGCAAGTAAGGGCTTGATCATTATGGACTAAATGGTCCGAGCAACTTTGCAATCGTCAATAGATTTACGTAAAAAACCTTCGAACCTTCCGTTTGCATTTTAGGTTGAGCAGATCAAATTACGTCGTAATTTCTAAAAAAATTAAAAATTCATATTAATGCATCGATTGGAGATTTAAGTTCAATAAGCAGCGGATGAGTTCTGAAACAGTTGTCCACAGGCCGAATTTACTTTCGGGCCTTAGCTATTTAGGTACTGAAGTACTAAAACTTTATATCTTTGATAATGTCATATATAATGTCTGTGTGACGAAGGCGAAGTGATACGTCCGAGTTCGAGTACTGCCGATTTATTAATTGTATATTGTAATTATTAATTTGCTTATCAATTAAAATTAAAATATTTTAATTATTAATTTGTTGATCAATTTAATATTAGTCTACTTTGGTTAGCTGGTTTAATGGAACTGGCACACAGGCAGGTGATAAGTTGAGTCTCTAAAGTGAGAGGCCATCTATAAAAGGCAGAACTGCAGGGTTACCAGCAAGTCTACGCGTTAGAGTCCATATAAAGAGTAAGAGTTAATTAACCGTTTCTAAGAAACGTCATTTCAATTAACAAATTAATTGAAACAAATCATTACAAATAAATACCGTTAAGAATGAACTATATAAGGCCGCGAAACAATGGGAGATTATTTATATGGTTCTAGAGTTAAGCAATAAGCAAATTCACGAGTGGCGTAGCCACGAGTGATCTTTGCTTATTGCTTAACGATGGAACCATATGAATAAGCTTATTGTCACTATCGTTTAGCATACTCGACTAGAACGTTTCTGATTCGCTGAGGCATCGTTAAACAATCGGCGTTAAACAATGAATCTTTGACTGAAGCGTTGTTAGTATGGTAAACCATAGTAACAATACATTAAATAAAAGCTGATTTAAAGGTTCTATGGCAATTAATATCTAAATTGACTACACCTGAATACGAATACTATGGTGCTACATATAACTCTTTTCTCGCGCAGTTTTTGGCAGCTGCTGCGTGTAAAAAATTGTGGATTCGGATTTGTCTGCCTATTAAACCAACCTAGGTGGGTAAATACGCTCATTCAGCATTGGGTGTAAGTTGATATTAGGAAGTTGTGCATTAGGCGTTGCAAAGTTGACGCTGGGAAAACATTGTGTATTTCCGCGAAAAAGGATCCTGCTAAAGGTTTTTTGTCCCAATGAGTTAACTAACTCTTAGAGAGAATTTTTTGTCACGATTAAATAGAAAAAAATAATCTCTCATACAATCGTGATAGGCTTATTCTAAAACCAACTAGAATCAATCAAAATTTTTGGATGTTAATAAAATGCAAACATTAAGCTACTTGTAGATTTTAATCCCTAAGAATACCCTCGTGCAAGACGTTTACAAAGAAAAGCTAATAAAATCAAATGAAGCGAAACATTATTCATCGCCTTATTCTGTTGCTCTTAAGCCTAGCTATCTTCCTAACTGTGTGCATAGTCGGGCAGACGGACTACGACAGACTGAAGGCCTGTCCGCCTGCCGACCTGGCCCTCTGATGGAGTGTGGAAGATGCAGCCTCGTCAGCTCGCTGACCAAACTATCCAAGGCTGCGTGCTGAGCTGCCACGCCAGACCCGCCTGCGCTGCTGCCAGCATGATCGCTGAGCATCGCTGGTGTGCGCTGGCCACTGCCGAGGCCTTCCTCACTGCATGGCTGTACGGTGGCCAGTGCGACTCGTTTGTGAACAGGCAGAGGCTTCGCGAGTTCCAGCAAGGTGAGCCGCAGTCTGCCTGTCTGTCTGTCAGCTTTACCGCTGAGTGCACTCATGCAGCTGGCTTGTGATCTGCGTGTAACAATTGCAGCTCACACGACCGACCTGCCTAGCAGCGTCTCACTGAGCTCGCTAAGGATTCTGTACCACTTCCGTGTGGGCTCGTTCAACCTGGCCCCTGTGCACCGGAACCCGCACACTCCGCTGCTCGTGTCGGCTCCGCTCAACAGGTCAACAGGCGTGTTCGTGACGGGACAGTCGGGCTCGTTCATCGACGTGAGCACAGCGGACGGGATCGAGGATCTGTTTTATCCTGATCCCAACGTGACCGTGTTCATCAGGGCCAAGTTCGACTTTTACGGAGAGTGGGTATTCTCGACTTAATGCAAAAATTTTTATGCGCTTAATCCTTGTCTGTAACCTTAATATTACACTGCAGCGGGTTGTACAACATCATTTATCGACTGCTAAGCTGCAGTCAGAGTGGCTTAGGACACATGGTTTTCATCAAACAAGCCGGGCGCCTCACCTACCGGTTTGTGCCTCAAGGCGCAACCCATCTAAGAGACTACGATGACAACGCTGCCAGTTTTCCAGTCAGCTCCAACGGATCCTACATCGCATTTGGTTTCATCCATCAAGCTGAATCCTGCTACCTGTACAATCGAGAAGAAATTACTCCAACTGTAGTGTCCCATACCCAGCTAATTGACTACCAAATCACGGAATCAAACTTTCAGTGCCTAAGGATTGGTGAACTAAAGCAAGGTTTCCGTGGCTGGATCGAGTGCTCCGCCATCGCTCACGGACGGCTGAACCTCGAGCAGCTGAACGACCTAAGCAGCTGGTGCGGTGGAAAGATTACTTAGCTGTTGCTGTCTGTTTTTGCCTACGCTGGAAGTTACAGACAATCAATGCTACGATTTGAGGGTCTTTGACCAAATAGTTCTGAAATTATATTACTTTGGCTAAAAGCAAGGAGCTACTGCAACTAAAGGAGTTTTCAATGCGTTTTAGGCCCATACTTTTTAAAAGCTTGAATCCTACCTGCAGCTTCGTTTCCTCATCTTTTTTTAATGATAATCCTTACCACACTCGAGCCCTTGATTATTTTTAGGATTTCGTATGAAAATGAGTGGTTTCTAAGCCTGAATTCCAACTAAATGCTAACAAATACATTTTAATAATTCTTCGTTGAACTTCATATTTTTGATTTATGGAAAAGATGTAGTTCGTAGCATCAAATGGTAATACACGATTAGGCAAATTTGTAATTAAATTCGTTTATTTAGCCTGTCGATTTAGTTAAAGGCTTAATCTAGCCATATCTACGAGGTACGTTTCCTGCATCCCAAAAACAAAACCATACAGATATCATGGCTAAAACAACGTGCAAGTCTTGCTTTTTCCTGCTGCTCTGCTGCCTCATCGCGACCTTCTCATCGGCGTCCATCATCGGACTGACGGATTACGACAGACTGAACGCCTGTCCGCCTGCCAACCTGGCCCTCTGATGGAGTGTGGAAGATGCAGCCTCGTCAGCTCGCTGACCAAACTATCCAAGGCTGCGTGCTGAGCTGCCACGCCAGACCCGCCTGCGCTGCTGCCAGCATGATCGCTGAGCATCGCTGGTGTGCGCTGGCCACTGCCGAGGCCTTCCTCACTGCATGGCTGTACGGTGGCCAGTGCGACTCGTTTGTGAACAGGCAGAGGCTTCGCGAGTTCCAGCAAGGTGAGCCGCAGTCTGCCTGTCTGTCTGTCAGCTTTACCGCTGAGTGCACTCATGCAGCTGGCTTGTGATCTGCGTGTAACAATTGCAGCTCACACGACCGACCTGCCTAGCAGCGTCTCACTGAGCTCGCTAAGGATTCTGTACCACTTCCGTGTGGGCTCGTTCAACCTGGCCCCTGTGCACCGGAACCCGCACACTCCGCTGCTCGTGTCGGCTCCGCTCAACAGGTCAACAGGCGTGTTCGTGACGGGACAGTCGGGCTCGTTCATCGACGTGAGCACAGCGGACGGGATCGAGGATCTGTTCTATCCTGATCCCAACGTGACCGTGTTCATCAGAGTCAAGTTTGAATATCATGAAAAGTGAGTTTATGTTATTCAGTTTATTTACAATAAACCTTTACTAGCTGTCAGGTTTTTTCCATTTTTGATTATGATTATTTATGATTTGCTTTCAGCGGACCCCGCAACATATTTTACCGATTCACTGACTGCCACGCTTCGCACATGGGCAGCCAGATGTTCTACCGACAAAATGGCCGCTTAGTTTACCGCTTTATGCCCAGGAAGGCTTCCAAGTACAGAAACTTTATCACTTCTGTCAATAGTTTTCCTATAAACACAGGCAATAGATACATGGCGTTTGGTGTTTCGCAGAATGGATGGCTGGATTCCGGATTTGAATGCTTTCTTATTGAAGATAGCCAAATTCAGAAGTTAATATTTGCTACAGGTTCGTCAAATAATGGCTACAATGTTAGCGCTGCAAACTTTCGTTGCCTGCAGATTGGTGGACTCAGCTCGAACAATAAAAGATATTTTAGGGGATGGATTGAATGCTTGGCCTTCATTAAGGGCCAACTTGACCTCGAGCAGCTTCTTCGCCTTGACGATTGGTGTCGGAGAAAGAAATGATTTTGAAGCTTTAAAATCAAATTATGCTTGCATGTCACAAAAAAATATTTTTTATTTGTAATTAGCTACTTAATGCTTTAAGTACATGTACTATAAGCAAGTCGGGCAAATGATTTATCATAAATCATATAAATACATAATTTTCCGATTTATCTTCTTTGGGGAGCATATGTGCTTTCAAGCTCCGTGGTACTTCGTCACTTCATCACAAGCATTGATCCCAATCTGCTTGATTGGCATATTATAATTGGAAGGCATTTTTTCACATTGTTGAGGCTGCTTAGTATCGCGAGGGAAAACGCACAGAAGCATGCAATTGCAATGCATGCAAGTTGACCCAATGATTGGCAACATCGGAGGAAATATCAAAGCAAGATCAGCGATTAGTATCTGAGCTCTGTGGAAGACTTTTAGGAATTAGCAAAGCCGATTGACAGCTAGTTATTCTGAAAAAATTTTGGCTATATGTTCAATCAATCAATTAAAAGCGATGGAAATGACGCACAAAGATTTTCTCACTGGCTGTTGTAGGATTCGATTGTTTCTTCCCATTTCGTATTTTAGCTACGGCCTCTCACTCCCTAATTTCGTGACGGGAATTAAGCACGTAGATAGATAGATAGATAGATAGATAGATAGATAGATAGATAGATAGATAGATAGATAGATAGATAGATAGATAGATAGATAGATAGATAGATAGATAGATAGATAGATAGATAGATAGATAGATAGATAGATAGATAGATAGATAGATAGATAGATAGATAGATAGATAGATAGATAGATAGATAGATAGATAGATAGATAGATAGATAGATAGATAGATAGATAGATAGATAGATAGATAGATAGATAGATAGATAGATAGATAGATAGATAGATAGATAGATAGATAGATAGATAGATAGATAGATAGATAGATAGATAGATAGATAGATAGATAGATAGATAGATAGATAGATAGATAGATAGATAGATAGATAGATAGATAGATAGATAGATAGATAGATAGATAGATAGATAGATAGATAGATAGATAGATAGATAGATAGATAGATAGATAGATAGATAGATAGATAGATAGATAGATAGATAGATAGATAGATAGATAGATAGATAGATAGATAGATAGATAGATAGATAGATAGATAGATAGATAGATAGATAGATAGATAGATAGATAGATAGATAGATAGATAGATAGATAGATAGATAGATAGATAGATAGATAGATAGATAGATAGATAGATAGATAGATAGATAGATAGATAGATAGATAGATAGATAGATAGATAGATAGATAGATAGATAGATAGATAGATAGATAGATAGATAGATAGATAGATAGATAGATAGATAGATAGATAGATAGATAGATAGATAGATAGATAGATAGATAGATAGATAGATAGATAGATAGATAGATAGATAGATAGATAGATAGATAGATAGATAGATAGATAGATAGATAGATAGATAGATAGATAGATAGATAGATAGATAGATAGATAGATAGATAGATAGATAGATAGATAGATAGATAGATAGATAGATAGATAGATAGATAGATAGATAGATAGATAGATAGATAGATAGATAGATAGATAGATAGATAGATAGATAGATAGATAGATAGATAGATAGATAGATAGATAGATAGATAGATAGATAGATAGATAGATAGATAGATAGATAGATAGATAGATAGATAGATAGATAGATAGATAGATAGATAGATAGATAGATAGATAGATAGATAGATAGATAGATAGATAGATAGATAGATAGATAGATAGATAGATAGATAGATAGATAGATAGATAGATAGATAGATAGATAGATAGATAGATAGATAGATAGATAGATAGATAGATAGATAGATAGATAGATAGATAGATAGATAGATAGATAGATAGATAGATAGATAGATAGATAGATAGATAGATAGATAGATAGATAGATAGATAGATAGATAGATAGATAGATAGATAGATAGATAGATAGATAGATAGATAGATAGATAGATAGATAGATAGATAGATAGATAGATAGATAGATAGATAGATAGATAGATAGATAGATAGATAGATAGATAGATAGATAGATAGATAGATAGATAGATAGATAGATAGATAGATAGATAGATAGATAGATAGATAGATAGATAGATAGATAGATAGATAGATAGATAGATAGATAGATAGATAGATAGATAGATAGATAGATAGATAGATAGATAGATAGATAGATAGATAGATAGATAGATAGATAGATAGATAGATAGATAGATAGATAGATAGATAGATAGATAGATAGATAGATAGATAGATAGATAGATAGATAGATAGATAGATAGATAGATAGATAGATAGATAGATAGATAGATAGATAGATAGATAGATAGATAGATAGATAGATAGATAGATAGATAGATAGATAGATAGATAGATAGATAGATAGATAGATAGATAGATAGATAGATAGATAGATAGATAGATAGATAGATAGATAGATAGATAGATAGATAGATAGATAGATAGATAGATAGATAGATAGATAGATAGATAGATAGATAGATAGATAGATAGATAGATAGATAGATAGATAGATAGATAGATAGATAGATAGATAGATAGATAGATAGATAGATAGATAGATAGATAGATAGATAGATAGATAGATAGATAGATAGATAGATAGATAGATAGATAGATAGATAGATAGATAGATAGATAGATAGATAGATAGATAGATAGATAGATAGATAGATAGATAGATAGATAGATAGATAGATAGATAGATAGATAGATAGATAGATAGATAGATAGATAGATAGATAGATAGATAGATAGATAGATAGATAGATAGATAGATAGATAGATAGATAGATAGATAGATAGATAGATAGATAGATAGATAGATAGATAGATAGATAGATAGATAGATAGATAGATAGATAGATAGATAGATAGATAGATAGATAGATAGATAGATAGATAGATAGATAGATAGATAGATAGATAGATAGATAGATAGATAGATAGATAGATAGATAGATAGATAGATAGATAGATAGATAGATAGATAGATAGATAGATAGATAGATAGATAGATAGATAGATAGATAGATAGATAGATAGATAGATAGATAGATAGATAGATAGATAGATAGATAGATAGATAGATAGATAGATAGATAGATAGATAGATAGATAGATAGATAGATAGATAGATAGATAGATAGATAGATAGATAGATAGATAGATAGATAGATAGATAGATAGATAGATAGATAGATAGATAGATAGATAGATAGATAGATAGATAGATAGATAGATAGATAGATAGATAGATAGATAGATAGATAGATAGATAGATAGATAGATAGATAGATAGATAGATAGATAGATAGATAGATAGATAGATAGATAGATAGATAGATAGATAGATAGATAGATAGATAGATAGATAGATAGATAGATAGATAGATAGATAGATAGATAGATAGATAGATAGATAGATAGATAGATAGATAGATAGATAGATAGATAGATAGATAGATAGATAGATAGATAGATAGATAGATAGATAGATAGATAGATAGATAGATAGATAGATAGATAGATAGATAGATAGATAGATAGATAGATAGATAGATAGATAGATAGATAGATAGATAGATAGATAGATAGATAGATAGATAGATAGATAGATAGATAGATAGATAGATAGATAGATAGATAGATAGATAGATAGATAGATAGATAGATAGATAGATAGATAGATAGATAGATAGATAGATAGATAGATAGATAGATAGATAGATAGATAGATAGATAGATAGATAGATAGATAGATAGATAGATAGATAGATAGATAGATAGATAGATAGATAGATAGATAGATAGATAGATAGATAGATAGATAGATAGATAGATAGATAGATAGATAGATAGATAGATAGATAGATAGATAGATAGATAGATAGATAGATAGATAGATAGATAGATAGATAGATAGATAGATAGATAGATAGATAGATAGATAGATAGATAGATAGATAGATAGATAGATAGATAGATAGATAGATAGATAGATAGATAGATAGATAGATAGATAGATAGATAGATAGATAGATAGATAGATAGATAGATAGATAGATAGATAGATAGATAGATAGATAGATAGATAGATAGATAGATAGATAGATAGATAGATAGATAGATAGATAGATAGATAGATAGATAGATAGATAGATAGATAGATAGATAGATAAAAATTTAGTCCCAATTGAAAATTCATTTTGATCTTAATTCTTCATCACTATCAGACGTACAGTTCTTGTTTCTGTTTATTGGAGATGCTATGGGGGACTTGAAAGTCTTTGCTGTACCAAAGTAATAATGGTTAAGCATATTGTGTCACGAAGCCAATTTTAAATTGACAAGGGCAAACTATTGTAGGAAAAGAAAAAAGCTTGAGAGAGTTTTCCAGCTACTGCAGGTGTTGCAAGTTCAATGCATGAGCTGCAGGCTTACAAAAATTCCGTTTGAATTTGTTATTTTAAACTGACTCTGTTGCTAACGAAACTTGCCTAATTTTCTTACTAGTAAAATAAGATTTTTGATTCAAAAAAATTATCTTTCTTTAGAAATCGTTGAGTTGTTGAGTAGTTATTTTTGCGTAAGAAGCTAGGAGCAAGTATTTATAATTTAGATGCATAAGAATTCGTACTTTAGCGATTTTTATTGTCAGCGTATATCAGCTTCTTAACTTACGAGCTCGGATGTGTAAAATAAGAATACAAAGTAACTTCAGTATAGCACAACTACAAGCAGTAAAAGAAATACTAATAAGATAATTGATAGAGAACTATTGCTTCAGTATACCATATGGAAAAAACTGATAATCTCATAATTTAAAGCACAGAAAGTGAAACTAAGGTATCTTAACAATGCAAAAAATTTCCCGTCGCGATGTAAGGATGTACGAATCGTTAAAGTATCCTGCAACATTTGAAACAATAACAATTCGTTGGCTTTACGATCTCATCAAAACAAAATGGTTCATTTAACTCGATGCATTTTATTGTGACTTGTCATAGAATTTCAGAAAACTCAAAATATCAACCCAAAACACTTCACTTGTTCTTGCACCAGCTACTCAGGTCATCGAGCTGCGCCAGACTCAGCTGAAACTGGGCAATGCCAAAACATTCGATCCAGGCTTTCATCAAATGTCGATTGTTTGCGCCGACTCCACCGCCGATTCTTAGGCACCCGTTATTCTCCAATGAATTTCTGTAGCCCAATTCATTTGATTGTGGCTCAACGCTCACCAAGTTGCTTTCCAAGTACAGGGATAGGTCTAAATCTTGTTGGATGAATGCAATAGAATTGTACGCTCCGGTTGAATATAAAGGGTTTGTAGCTCGGTAGTTCGCATATTGCTGGCTGTCTGACAGTGCATAGCGGTAAACAAGCTTATTGTCGTGCCTCAAGAATACTCTCACACCAAACTGGCCTCTTCCACAGTCGATGAATTGAAATATCATGCCGTGGGTTTCACTACAACAGCAAATTCTGGTTTTACAATACTTTCAAAGAAATAAGCATGGATTTACGCAAAGAACTCACTTTACATTTAAGTCTAACTTTGCCCTGATGAACACGGTCACGTTGGGATCAGGATAGAACAGATCCTCGATCCCGTCCGCTGTGCTCACGTCGATGAACGAGCCCGACTGTCCCGTCACGAACACGCCTGTTGACCTGTTGAGCGGAGCCGACACGAGCAGCGGAGTGTGCGGGTTCCGGTGCACAGGGGCCAGGTTGAACGAGCCCACACGGAAGTGGTACAGAATCCTTAGCGAGCTCAGTGAGACGCTGCTAGGCAGGTCGGTCGTGTGAGCTGCAATTGTTACACGCAGATCACAAGCCAGCTGCATGAGTGCACTCAGCGGTAAAGCTGACAGACAGACAGACAGACTGCGGCTCACCTTGCTGGAACTCGCGAAGCCTCTGCCTGTTCACAAACGAGTCGCACTGGCCACCGTACAGCCATGCAGTGAGGAAGGCCTCGGCAGTGGCCAGCGCACACCAGCGATGCTCAGCGATCATGCTGGCAGCAGCGCAGGCGGGTCTGGCGTGGCAGCTCAGCACGCAGCCTTGGATAGTTTGGTCAGCGAGCTGACGAGGCTGCAGCTTCCACACTCCATCAGAGGGCAGGTCGGCAGGCGGACAGGCGTTCAGTCTGTCGTAGTCCGTCAGTCCGACGATGGACGCCGATGAGAGAGCGATGAAGCAGTTCATTCGAAAAAAAACGAAAAACAGTTTTATGCGTTTTGACGACATAATTAACAACTTTCTGAGGCTCGAAAACTATTTTTAAGTTTGAAATAAGCACAGGTGCATTTATACAGGACAGTTTAACTCCTTTGTTTGATTGGTTGTCTATTTCTATTCGCTGTATGGTTTTATTTTTTAATTTTGAATTCTTCTCAGGCAACAGTGTTTGAGATGCAGGACACCAGTGCTTGAGATGCAGGGCGTCTGTGTTTGAGAATCAGGGCGCCAGTGTTTGAGAATCAGGGCGCCAGTGTTTGAGATGCAGGGCGCCAGTGTTTGAGATGCAGGGCGCCAGTGTTTGAGAATCAGGGCGCCAGTGTTTGAGATGCAGGGCGCCAGTGTTTGAGAATCAGGGCGCCAGTGTTTGAGATGCAGGGCGCCAGTGTTTGAGATGCAGGGCGCCAGTGTTTGAGAATCAGGGCGCCAGTGTTTGAGAATCAGGGCGCCAGTGTTTGAGATGCAGGGCGCCAGTGTTTGAGATGCAGGGCGCCAGTGTTTGAGATGCAGGGCACCTGCGATGTCACATAAATGACATGAAAAAAAACTATACAAATCAGCTTAGCATTATAAGTCGCTATCAACAAAGCTAAATAATTTTTGTTTACTGCATGCTGTGGACTCATTCTAAGAAGCCTTATTAAATAACACAGAAAATTATAGCATTAAAAATTTGTGAAATTACTTAATATATAGCAAACTATATTTGAAGGCAGGCTTACAAGTTAAATAATTGATTTATTTGCAAGCTGATTGTACGCCAAAAATATTGAAGTCCGTTACGCAATATAAGCATCAAATTAGAATAAGAATACGCTTGTACATAATTAAGTACATAATTGTCCAAAAATAAGTTGAGTATGGTTGTAGATTTATAGACATTGTACTTTACGCAGACATTCAAGTTTTAAGCAATTTTTAGTGAATAATATCATAACAAAATAATATGGTACCTGTTTTCAACCTTAAAATTAATAAGATTATACCTGCAAGTGTAGCATAATGGGCGTGAAATAGGTTCCTTTTGGAAGCTTGCCAATTATACAAAAAATTCTTGCAGTCGCTGTCCATCCTACTGCAGACGATGCTGTCAGCTAGTAGTATCATGGAAAAGTGTTAAAAACAGTAATTAAAATATTTTTTTCATGTAATCAATAAACAGTAAAATTACTAGCTCTTCGGTGCCCCCCCCCCCAGGGGGGCGCAGACAGGCATTTTAAATCACTTATGTACTCAACGGAAATCTCCCTAAGCTGCTAGAAAATCTCTGCAGCAAAATTAAAGTCTCCCTAAGAGCATAATATCCTTCCGCGTATTCAGAAAATCTACTGAAAGTCTCCCCGAGCAATTAGCCAATTGCCCCGAGCACTTGAAAAATCTCCCAACCAGCTAGATAATCTTTCCGAGCAGCAGGAAAATTTTTGATAGCAGTCAAAAAATCTTCCCCCAGCAGTAAAGTAAAAAACCCCGCCAGCAGTTAGAAAATCCCCCAATCAAATAGAAACTTTCGAAGGGCAGTTAAAAATCCCCTAAGCAGACCGAGAAGCCCCCAGAGAAGAAAAATCTTCGGGTAAAAAACACCCCCGACAGTCAGAGAATTGCCCAACCAGACAAAGAATCCCAAGCAGAAAAAAGTCTCATGAGCAGTTGGAAATTCTACCCGAGGCAGTTGAAAAATCTTCCGGAGCATTTAAGAAATCCCCTTTAAGCAGTTGGAAAATCTACTTGAGGCAGTTAGAAAAACTTCTCATGCAGTTAAAAAACTCATGGAGCATTTAGAAAACCCCCCTCGAGCAGTCCGAAATCACCTAAGCAGTTAGAAATCCCTCGAAAAGATAGAAAATTTGTCCTAACGGTAAGAAATCCCCTAAGCAGACAGAAAATTTCCATGAGCAGCTAGAATATCCCCATCAAGCAGTTAGAAAATCTTCCCGAGGCAGTTACAAAAACTCCTCATGCAGTTAAAAATCTCCCGGACCATTTAGAAAATACCCTCGAGCAGTCCGAAATCACCCAAGCAGTTAACAATCCCCTAATCAGACAGAAAAGTTCATCGAACAGTTAGAAAATCCCCAAGCAGACAGAAAATCTCCCTGAGCAGTTAGAAAATCTCCTTCAAGCAGTCCAAAATCACCCAAGCAGCTAAATTTTTTTTCGAGCAGCCGAAAAATCTTCCTCCAGGATAAGGTAGAAAACCCACGAACGGAAAAAATCCCCACAGCAGTTAGAAAAATCCCCTTTGAGAAGTCAGAAATTCCAAACAAATATAAACTTGCCTCGAGCAGTCAGAAATCCCCTAAACATAGAAAAAACTTTTGCGAGCAGTCAGAAAATCTTTTCCCAGCAGTCAGGTAGAAAGCCTCTCAAGCAGACGGAAAAATCCCCCCAGCAGTTAGAAAATCCCCTTCTAGGAGTCAGAAATCCCCCAGGTAAACAGAAAACTCTTCAAGCAGACTACCCGAACATTTATAAAATCCCCTTTCAGCAGTAAGAAGATATCCTCGAAGCAGACAGAAAACCTCCGTTAGCAATTAGAAAATCTTCCCGAGCAGACAGAAAATACCCTTCGAGCAGTCAGACATCGCCTAAGTAGTTAAAGTCCTCTCCGAGCAGTTAGAAAATCTTCCCAAGCCAGCAGAAAATCTCCCGAGCATTTAAAAAGACCCTTCGAGCAGTCAAAAATCCCCCAAGAAGTAAAAAAGTCCAGTTCGGGCAGTCAGAAATCCCAAAATCAGGTAAAAATCATTCCGGAGCTGTTAGAAATCCCCCAAGCAGACAAAAAAAGTTCCCAGGCAGTCAAAAATCTCCCAGAGCAGTTATCTACCTAGCAGTTAAAAAATCCCCCTGCAGCATAAAAAAATCCCCAAGTCAACCAAAAAATTTCCCGAGCAGAAAAAAATCCCCCAAGCAGTTAAGAAATTCCCCTTGCGGCAGTCTCATAAATCCACCGATCCGATAGAAAATAACACCGAGTTGTTATAAAATCTCCTTGAGCAGACAGAAAATACCCCAAGCAGAGAGAAAATCTCACTGAGCAATTAGAGAATCTTCCCCAAAAATTTGACAATACCTTTAAAGCAGTCAGGAATCTCCTAAGCAGTTAGGAAGTCCCTTTCGAACTGTTAGAAATCCCCCACTCACATAGAAAATTTCCCCGAGCAGTAAGAAATCGAAGGGGTAAAAAATCTCCCAGGCAGACGGGAAATGTCCCCCCCCGAGCATTTAGAAAATTTTCTTCGAGCAGTCAGAAATTCCCAAGTAGATAGAAAAGTACCCTAGCAGTTGAAACTCTCCCAAGCACTTAAAAAGAATTTGCGAGTAGTCAAAACTCCTCCCCTTCAAGAAGTCTCAGAAATCCAGCAATCTGAAAGAAAATCACACGCGAGCAGTTACAAAGTCTCCCTGAGCCGATAGAAAATCCCCCAAGCAGATAGAAAATCTCCCCAAGCAATTCGAAAATCTTCTCAAGCAGTGTGACAATACCCTTTGAGCAGTCAAAAATCTCCCAAGCAGTTACAAAGTGCCGTTCGAGCTGTTAAAAATCCCCAGTCACAAAGATAATTTCCCCAAACAGCAAGAAATCCCTAAGCAAACAGAAAAATCTCAATAGGAGGTACAAAATCTCCCAAGCCGAAAAATCTCCCCCCCCCGAGTTATGTCGAAAATCCACTAAGCTGACAGAAAAACCTCCACGAGACTTTAGAAAATCCTCTTTGATCAGTCAGAAATCCTCCAAGCTGTTCCCTTCGAGCAGTATGAAATCTCCGAATCAGATAAAAAAAAATTTCTCAGAGCAGTTGGAAATCTCCCCGAGCAGTAACAATATCTCCTTAAACAGTTGGAAAACTTCCGAACAGTAATAAAATAGCTTTGAGCAGTCAGAAATCCCATGATTAGATAGAAACTTACCCCGAGCAGTTACAAATCCACAAAGACGACAGAAAAGTTCCCCAAGCAGTTAAAAAATCTTTCTAGCAGTGAGAAAATCTCCCCCAACGGTCGGAAACCTCAAAGCAGTCAGAAATCCCCGCAATCAGATAGAAATCTCCCTAAACAGATAAAAAATCCTCAAAGCAGACAGAAAATCCCCCAAGCCATTTAGAAAATCCCCCTCGAGCAGTCCGAAAATACCCAATCAGTTAGAAATCTCCTAATCAGACAGAAAAGTTCATCGAGCAGTTAGAAAATCTCTTTCAAGCAGTTAGAAAGTCTCCCTGAGCAGTTAGAAAATCTCCTTCAAGCAGTCCAAAATCACCCAAGCAGCTAGATTTTTTTCGAGCAGCAGAAAAATCTTTCTCCAGGTTTTTTTCAGGTTCCTCCAGGTAGAAAACCCACGAACAGAAAAAATCCCCCCGGCAGTTAGAAAATCCCTTTTGAGAATTCTGAAACCCCCAAGCAGACAGAAGGTATCCCCGAACAGTCTGAAATCTCCCCAGTGGTGGAAAAGTTCCCCAAGCAGTTAGAAAATCCCTTTTGAGAATTCGGAAATTCCAATCAAATAGAAACTTTCCCCGAGCAGTCTGAAATCCCCCAAAAAGTTATAAAATCCCTTTTGAGAATTCTGAAACCCCCAAGCAGACAGAAGGTATCCCCGAACAGTCTGAAATCTCCCCAGTGGTGGAAAAGTTCCCCAAGCAGTTGGAAAGTCCCCTTCGAGCAGTTTAGAAAATCTCCCCGAGCAGTTAAAAAGTCTCCCGTAGCATTTAAAAAGTCCCCTTCGGGCAGTTAGAAATCCCCCAAGCATACAGCGACACAAGCAGACAGAAAATCTCTTTCGAGCAGTTAGAAATCCCCCCAGCGGTTGGAAATTCCCCTTCGGGTAGTTAGAAATCCACAATCAGATAGAATATGTCCCCAAACAGTTATAAATCTCCCAAGCAGACAGAAAAGCTCCCCGAGCATGTAGAAAATCCCCATAAGAAGGCAGAAAATACCAATCGAGCAGTCAAGAAATCCCCTAGCAGTAAAAAAGTTCCCTTGGAAGCACTTAGAAATATTCAAATCAGATAGAAAATTTTCGGAGCAGTTAGACATCCCCTAATCAGTTAGAAAATTTCCCCGAGAAGTTTGAAATCCCCCAATCAGACGGACAATCTCCCCGAGCATTCAGAAAATCCCCTTCTAGCGGTTGGAAAAACTTCCCAGTAAAATTGAGCAGTAAAAAAGTCTCCCAGAACATTTATAAAATCCCATTGGAGCAGTCAGAAATCCACAAGCAGTTAGAAAGTCTACCAGCACCCTAACAGTCAGAACATTTATGAGAGTCGTTAGAAAATCTCCCAAGCAGTTTGAAAACCCCCCTGAGCATCTAGAAAATCCCTAAAAGTGTAGAAAATTGTTCCCGAGCTTGTAGGAAAATCACTACAGCAGATAAAAAATCCTGCGAGCAGGTAGTAAGTCGCTATTTTAACGCCTTATCAAAGACACATGCGCTTTAAGAAAATTAAGCTAATCACAATTTAAGATTTGGCAGGCTATCAGACTTACCGATCAGTATCGTGCTCGACGAAGACAAACAGCTTTTGCTTCTATGAAAAGTTTTCTCAATCTAACAGGGCTACAAAAACTAACATTCTTAACTTACTGACTCGAGACATGATTGGCAAATTCACTGCAGAACGGCCCACGGCTAGTTAAATAAAAATATATCGCTCAAGCATCCACACTTTTAAGCCAATTTATTCAATGTTAGCTCTCCAGCTGGGCGAGAAATAATCAATCGCTAATAAAATGTACACAGATCGCTTGAGCAGTTTTTCTATTGCCCTTGTGCACAACCATTAAGCTAGGGCTGGGGCAGTCTACTCTAGCTAGGTGAGAAATTTTATATTCTCTTCTTACCGGCGCGACAATTTAGCTAAATTTGGAGCAGTGTACTCTAGCTTTATGACGCAACCTTTTCAAATAAAAAATTAGACAGTGCAGAGTTTGAGAATTATTGGCCCGCGAATTTTAACTGAGCACAAAACTTTATAACGCAATCTAAAATAAAATCTACATTCTGACAGTGCCGACTTTGACCTTTGTTGGCCTCGCATTGAAAGCATAGGAAAAACTCGTTTTTCGAATATTTAATCCCCTTCCACTTGGAGCAGAGCTTGCAAACTTTCACCGTCTCATCCTCGAAGAATTTGCAATCTTTTGGCGAAATTTTGATCAAAATCGGTTGAGCCGTTCGAGCTCTACATCGTTACGGAGAAAGCTGCCACAGACAGACAGACACACACACACACATTAGACATTTAGTATAGTAGAAAATTATTAATCAAATTTAACACCTAACGGCCTTTACTCTTTACTTTAACAAGTTTAAATAGTTGCTTTCTATGCTAGAAATAGATCTCTGGTTAGCTATCGTAGGCTCGTTTTCTACAGCGCCGACTTGTTGCCAGCTCCAAATGGATTTTTCGGCTCCACGGTGGTTACCATGTTGGCCAATTGGCCCGAACGACCGTGGCTTGAACTAGCGGAGCCTGGAGTGGCTGGCATGGCCGGATGAGCAACGCTGCTCACCGATTGCGGCGCGCGCGGTCCGCTAGCCCAGGCTGCTGACTTGGCGGCACCGCGGCGACCAGTGTAGCCGGGAATGTCGGTTGGACTGCAACAACAGTTTGCGGCGATAAGTGTTTGTTTAAACGGGTGTGAATTTTACTGAAAGTGGCAAGGATTTTTAAGAGGTAGATTAGAATCAGAAGGTTTAAAATGGTTGGCTGTGGCGAAAGGTGTGAGGAGACGGGTTTGACTAGAAGGGTTTAGAATGGTTGTCTGTGGCGAAAGGTGTGAGGAGACGGGTTTGACTAGAAGGGTTTAGAATGGTTGTCTGTGGCGAAAGGTGTGAGGAGACGGGTTTGACTAGAAGGGTTTAGAATGGTTGTCTGTGGCGAAAGATGTGAGGAGGCGGGTTTGACTAGAAGGGTTTAGAATGGTTGTCTGTGGCGAAAGGTGTGAGGAGGCGGGTTTGACTAGAAGGGTTTAGAATGGTTGTCTGTGGCGAAAGATGTGAGGAGGCGGGTTTGACTAGAAGGGTTTAGAATGGTTGTCTGTGGCGAAAGGTGTGAGGAGACGGGTTTGACTAGAAGGGTTTAGAATGGTTGTCTGTGGCGAAAGGTGTGAGGAGACGGGTTTGACTAGAAGGGTTTAGAATGGTTGTCTGTGGCGAAAGGTGTGAGGAGACGGGTTTGACTAGAAGGGTTTAGAATGGTTGTCTGTGGCGAAAGGTGTGAGGAGACGGGTTTGACTAGAAGGGTTTAGAATGGTTGTCTGTGGCGAAAGGTGTGAGGAGACGGGTTTGACTAGAAGGGTTTAGAATGGTTGTCTGTGGCGAAAGGTGTGAGGAGACGGGTTTGACTAGAAGGGTTTAGAATGGTTGTCTGTGGCGAAAGGTGTGAGGAGACGGGTTTGACTAGAAGGGTTTAGAATGGTTGGCTGTGGCGAAAGGTGTGAGGAGACGGGTTTGACTAGAAGGGTTTAGAATGGTTGTCTGTGGCGAAAGGTGTGAGGAGATGGGTTCGACTAGAACTGTTTGGAATGGTTTATAACCCTTTTAAAGGTGATATGTTGGTTAGCTGTGATGTGATGTGAGCTGGGATCCTCATACCCTCACAGGGAAATGTTCAATTAGGCATTCTTACGCTCCGCTGACTCCGAACTTGGGTTGCGGATTGCGCAGCACTGTGTAGGGACGCAGCGGCTCGTGGGGATTGTCGATCTCGTCCGGGTTGTCGGCGCCAATGCAGCCCGAGTAGGTTGGGAGATGATCGGCGCGTTTTGTTGGACTGCAGCTGTTGGATTTACGCATTATTTTTGCATTAAAGAATCGTTTGTTTTTCCATTAAAACTTTTCGAAGAACTAAAAAACTATGAGTAAATGCCTGATTTTTTTACTACTTACAAGGTGTAGGGTCGCTGTCTGTTGAAATAGTCCGGTCTCAGCTGTTTAAAGTCCCAAGTCAAGCCGCGTTCCTGTGAGGTTGGTAAAAAATTAACGTCCGTTTAAAAATCTATAAGTTCGAATTTGAAAAACGCTGAATTTGAATAGAGTTAATTGGGAATTGAATCTGGTGGACCATATTTTTTCATTTGGGATACTGCTAGTGGATTAAGAGGATACTGCTATGCTCAATAGAGATTATCTTTGGAGTATTTTTATGAGAACTTGGCGTTTGAACTAATACTTGGGACATTTTAATAATACATGGAGGATTAGGATGATTAATTGGAGGATTAGGATTATTAACTAGAAGATTAGTTTGATTACATGGAGGATTATGATGATGACCTGGAGGATTAGGATGATTACCTTGAGGACTAGGATGATTACCTGGAGGATTAGGATGATTATCTGGAGGATTATGTTGATTAATTGGAGGATTAGGATGATTACGTGGAGGATTATGATGATGACCTGGAGGATTAGGATGATTACATTGAGGACTAGGATGATTACCTGGAGGATTAGGATGATTATCTGGAGGATTATGTTGATTAATTGGAGGATTAGGATGATTACGTGGAGGATTATGATGATTACCTGGAGGATTATGATGATGACCTGAAGGATTAGGATGACTACCTGGAGGATTATGATGATGACCTGGAGGATTAGGATGATTAACTGGAGGATTAGGATGATTAACTGGAGGATTAGGATGATTACCTGGAAGATTAGGATGATTAACTGGAGGATTAGGATGATTACCTGGATGATTAGGATGATTAAATGGAGTATTAGGATGATTAACTGGAGGATTAGGATGATTAACTGGAGGATTAGGATGATTAACTGGAGGATTAGGTCATTACCAGGAGAATTATGATGATGACCTGGAGGATTATGATTATTAACTGGAGGATTAGGATGATTACCAGGAGAATTATGATGACCTGGTGGATTATGATTATTAACTGGAGGATTAGGATGATTACCAGGAGAATTATGATGATGACCTGGAGGATTATGATGATTAACTGGAGGATTATGATGATTAACTGGAGGATTATGATGATTAACTGAAGGATTAAAAAGATACGTAGAGCTAGGCTAACGTTGAAAAATGCGAGAATTGGTGCTTAGTCAATACCTTGATGAATTATACAATATCTTCAATAGTCTAACCTGAGAGCACCAAGTCTGAGCCGGCGGCAGCGTCTTCTTAGTATTATTAGTTAGCGAAACCGGATCGGCGTGCGGCTCCAGAGTGCTCGTTGGTGGAAATCGTTTGTACCCGCCGCGAGGCATGTCCTGGGCTGGCACGGCTTCGTAAGCGCTTGGTTATGGAGGAAAGAAGAAGTAATGCCATAAATCTAGTCTTGTTAGATGTACTTGTTACATCAAAGCACAAAGGTATAGCAAAATTCCAGTTTTACTCACGACTGAGTAGTAGATGTGTAGATGTACTTGTAGGCCAGTCGATCTCTCTCGGACATATCGGGCCGAGCTTTTGGCAGATGGCACAGAAGTGTCAGCTTAGCCGACTCAGGTGTCTGGTCTACACCGCTGGTCCATCCGCCTTGAACGGCGCGGCTGTATCCGGGACGAACAAGTTTCTGATGGATCGGCAGGCCGAGCGGCTCGGTCTCGCTGGCCCGATCAATTTCCGGATAGGCGCCAGGCATGCCTTTCCGAATTGAGTGCACTGACTGTGCAAAAAAATAAGATTTTTCATGTATTCAGAGGTTGCTTGATCAAATTCATGAAATCATTGAAACGACTTAGAATTGAATTAATACCTGTGGCAAATTGTACTGAGGCCCATCATTATGGGCGTAGAATGCCATTGGACGACCTGGTAGCCCTCGAACAAATGCGGCTCCAGCTCCGATGCAACCAGATATGGGATCTACAATGCTTTCGTAATCGCGATACGGAGCAGCGCATCGCTGTTGTCCGTTGTCTTCAAACTTTTTGAACTCGCTGCTCGACGCGTCACCGAAGCTCTTTGCATCCGCCGATCCGCGGTTTGGAGGGTATTTGTGGATACGCCGAAATCTCTCCTGCTGAAATCGCCGAATGTCGTTGAGTCCAGCGTTTGCATCTGTACGGTAAAATATTTCCGTTCCAGGCCTTGTTTTGGCCATTGAGTCTGACAAAACATACTTATCTGATATTACTTCCGTCATTTTTAATTACTTTATAAGTTGCTTACAATCTTTTTTGGCCTATTTATTGACTTATTGTCCTATTTTATGTCCGTTGCAATTTATTGGATTAGAGCATGCGTGGAAAAGGTGGCTATGAGGGCAAAACAAATAGATGCTGTAAAAATAGTTTTGCTGTGTAAAATTAAAACATGGGTGTATATTTTATGTAGATAATACTATTTGAACAGTGCAAGAGGGTCATAACTATGGTAACGGAACGCGCAGAATATAAATAGGGCATAATATTTGTTTTTCTTCTAAATCTTTTTTTAAGATTACCATTTTCTTAGAACAATGCCTATAAAGATTTGTCAGATGCAGATTTTGCAATAAGTCGCGCACGCAGTCACGTATTTAGCAATTAGTAGAAGTTGCTAAAACTCTCATTGCTAAATCGTTTGCTGCTTTTTATCTGTTCTCAAGTTGTTTTTATTCGATGTTACGAGCAAAATTTTTATTTTGTATTAAAGTACTCGTATCGTCGTATCAAGTATGTGACGTGACGCCGTGACGGTATGTCGCACTACTGTACCTGACACTGAAGCTCAAGTCAAAATTAGTTAATGCTTCGCTATAAATTTCAATATATTTTCTATTTATTTTTTTAAACCGACGCGAAATGTACTATTTTTTATAATAGTATAAATCAATTTAAGGGAACAGTAGCACCCTTTACTATGCAGCCATGTGTCACCAGGCTATGAATTAAACAAAATTTTATTGATTATGTCCATAAAAAGATGACAAAGATTAATATTATGACCAAAAATAAATTATTCAATTGAAAAATCCTGCTACAAAATTGCCCTTTTTAATTGGATACTGCACTAGCTACAACTTCAATTATATAAATATTATATTAGTTTTTAGTTTGCAATTCCATAAGTTATTTTGTATGATAGGGTGTAAAAAGGAAAAATATATATACTGTGCTTAAAAGTTATAACTGGAATAGAGGTTTTTATGTGTATTGTGTCTAAAAATTGTAATAAATATTAAATATTTTTATTTGAAAATTTTATTGAATTTAATATACATTAATTTGTATTAATCCAGATGACATAAAGGTGAAAATGGTTAGTGGATAACAAGTTGGCAAACTTAAAGGCCCTTGCCTATGCATTCTTAAAAACGAATTTCTTTTTGCAATTATTTAAGCAAATATTATATTATTGAATCAAATGAAAGGTTGCAGGCCATAAAGGATCCTAGTCACTTTGTCATCTTCCATTTCGTCATCTGGGGTAGTGAAATCATTGACTTTTTTCTGGTCACTTCGTCATTTTGCCAGATGTCACTCTATAAAATAGGACACTTTGTCATACACCAATGAAAACTCAGATAGCTAAGAAATAAGAATAGTGGTCAGATTGTCATCTGCCTGCATCTGCAGGCATTTATATTTAAGAAATATGTTTTGACGACTGTTGTTTGCTGATAGAAACATACAAATAAGAGTGCGAAAAAATTAAGAGGTGTAAGACCAAAATGTCCACAGACCAAGATGGCCACATAGAATCTTCATTTTCGATTGGCTTGGAGGCGGGATCTGTTGATATAAGTTTACTTCAACATTTTTTCATCTAATATCTCTGGTTAAATAACTGATGGCCATTATTTGAACCAATTAATTTGTTTCAATGGGCAGAAAAAATTTGCAGGTACAATCTGATTGGTGGATGACGAAATGTCTCTGCATTTTGTTATTTTTGGATACTTTGTCATTCTTCATAATGTAGTAATATTATTATTCTTGGTCATTTCGTCATCTTAGATGACAAACTGGCAGATGACGATTTGACCAGCACCCACCATAAACAATTGGAATTAAAACCCCCCCACAGTGGGGGGAGAGGCTAAAACCTGCATGCAATGTGATAAGAGCAAAATAGGCCAATTAGCACAAGTAGCATACAAGTAAAAGTCATTTAAACAAACATTTAAACATCATTAAAACATCATTGATTAAAATACACTACTGCATTTAAGTGCACAATAGTGTGAACATTGAACATTATGCAAGAATCCAAACCAAAGGTGCTATATATGCTTATCTTCAGGGACCATTTTAATTTTAGTATGCCAAGCCATAGCATGAGAGCCAATGGCAATCCTTTGGTTCACAATCACCTTGACTTTTACATTTTGGTTTTTAGTTTGACTACTTAACCAGTCTAGAAATGTTTGCAAGTTTCTATTCCTTTCAATGGTGATCTCACCTTTTAATGGTGATCATGACCTTCTGGAATGATCATAAACCAAAGGAATGCCAAGCCAATGTCCCTGGTATTGTCTTATAAATTATTATCCCTTATGATAAAAGTTAATATTTTAATATTGTGGTATCATGGTCCTTAAATAAGAATTTAATATTTAATCTTGCCTTTTCTTGAACATAACATATACAAACTATTTTTTTGCCTCAAAAATTTGTACCTTTATTTTCCATAATAAAATAGTCTACTCAGTTTGATTGGATTTTTTGATTGGCCTTACATTTTTACTAATTTTCTTAAGTCCTTAAGACATTCTTCAGAATATTTCTTAAGAATATTTTGTTAGAATTTTTATAAAATCAAATATTTTGTTAAAACATTGTGATAAAAATTTATTTGTAGGATAAAAAATGTGAAAAAACTATATATATAGACAAGTTTAATCCTAGGAGAATGCAACCATGGAGAATGTTTGATCTTTCAATAAACTGCTTAAAAGCTTATAACTTAGGCTAAAGAGTTGGATTAGTTAATTTTTTCTGCATTAATAAAGAATACACCATTTTATAGGGGGTAAACCACTTAAAAAGAGACAAATTACCTTAGTGCAAGAGTAGGTTTAGAGAATGTTAGGGATTTTAGGATAATAATCTAGGCTGCAAGTAGGGATTCCAAAATCCCGACATTTTACAATCCCGGGATTGAATAGTCCCGAAATCCCGATGCTGTTGAAATCCTGGATTTTTGGCCCCAATCCTGGGATCCCTGGCTTCGATCCCGGGATTCAATCCCCAAAATCCTGGGATTCCGGGCTTCGATCCCAGGATTCGATCCCCAAAAATCCCGGGATTCAAATCCCGGATTTTTGGCCCCAATCTCGGGATTGGAATCCCTAGTTGCAAGCTACTAATTTGGGGAACACCCTTAGTTCAGACTAGGTTTATTGCTTAACCCCATGAAATCCTACGAGACTGATAAATTATTTATTTGTGAATTTCTAGGAAAACAGGTTGTTGGTATTTCAATTGATAAAATAGAACCCCCGGTGCATTACAGTTATTAACCATATTTATTATTGACTAAGTTCAGATTAGGTGCCAAATGGCCCTGCATTTAGTTTTTATGCCAAAAAAAACTATATTTTGCAGGATATCTCTCTACACAGTGTGAGGGCCATCCTCATTCTTGACAACGATGCCAGGCGCATTGTTTGCAAATACTACCCAGGCAGTGGCTCCTGTGTAGCTACTAATTTGACTACGGCTAAAGACCAGCGCGCTTTTGAGCGTCGCTTGATTAGTAAAACTGCTAAAAATCCTGCCGCTAATGTGTTGATGTTTGAAGGCCTCACTTGTGTATTTCGGTGCAATGTTGACTTGGTATTCTGCGTCTTGGGTGACTCAGCTGAGAATGAGCTGATTCTCAATAGCGTCCTTTGCGCGCTCTTTGACGCTCTGTCCATTATTCTTAGAAAGAATGTTGAAAAACGATTCCTATTAGATTGTCTGGACGTCGTGTTTCTAGTTGTTGACGAGTTGTGCGACAATGGCGTTGTCATGGAAACTGATGCTAGCCAGCTAGTTGCCAGGGTTGGCACCAGAATTAATGACGAGTCTTCCTCTATTGAGGGATCTGTGACTCAGGTAGGTTTGCTGCTTTAAATAAATAGCAAGCCTTTAAATTCAGGGTCTTACCATCTTTAAGAATTATGTCCAAAAATTCACAAGAATTCCCCTCTGCCTATCTGTAAGAATTCCCTCTAAACATCTCTAAAAGCTTCCTCTAATCATCCTTAAAAATTCCCTCTAACTATTCACAAGAATTCCCTCTAAAAAATTATAAGAATTCCCTCTAACCATCGGTAAGAATTTCATCTAACCATCTCTAAGAATTCCCTCTAACCGTCCTTAAAAATTCCATCTAACCATCTCTAAGAGTTCATTCTAATTATACTTTACAGCTATCTCTTATCAACATTAAATATTTTTTAACTAATTCCAATACATCTGCTGATTAATTATTCTATAAAATTTTTCAATTTCAGGTTCTACAACAAGCCACACAGCAATTCAAATGGGCTCTATTGAAATAATTACATTTGAATTTGAGAGCAAATAGAAAACTTGATTAACTGTGCGTCTTCCCTGTTTGTTTGATTAGTTTTTTTGGCTTTTTGGCTACACTTGTAATCTTGGTGTTTTCAGTATTTCAACAATTTAAGATTAAAAAAAATAATTCCGTGTCGTTTTTGTTCCATTGCAGCATAATACTCGCAATGTGCTACTTCCAATAGATAAAATAAACGCACAAATTATAGCGCTCAGTTTAAATGTTTTAGAGGTGATTTTTCTGTCGAAGAAAATTTGCTGGTAAATGTTTTGTTTATCCAGTTATTTAAGAAATCTTTTTATCAGCTTCTGCACTCCATCCGTTTTTTAATAAAAAAACGCTTCCTATTTATTAAGCATTTTCCCAATTTGCATCCTTAGATCAGCAGCCCTTCCAATTCAATGTTTTGAATTTCTAACGGCATGTTTGTTGATCTCTTTTCTGTCTCCTCTGAAATGCTTATGGCACCTGTGACTTCTGCTGGAAAAATACCGCCTACGAAACTTCTTTTTAGATTGTTTATATAACGAGCTGCCTTTGCAAGAATTTATTTCTCATGGTCCCTCTTTAACATGAAAGATATTTTTTGCTTAGACTTCCCTCAAGTCTTACAATTTTTCCGATTTCTATAGGCCTCTAGTCTGCCTTCCAGTTGCGCTCTCTAAAGTCATCGAGTTTAGAACCACTCTCACAAATCATCGAATTTAGAACCAGTCTCACAAATCGTCGAGTTTAGAACCACTCTCACAAATCGTCGAGTTTAGAACCAGTCTCACAAATCATCGAGTTGAAGTTTAGAACCACTCTCACAAATCATCGAGTTTAGAACCAGTCTCACAAATCGTCGAGTTTAGAACCACTCTCGCAAATCGTCGAGTTTAGAACCACTCTCGCAAATCGTCGAGTTTAGAACCACTCTCACAAATCATCAAAATAAGATTCGCTATCAAGAATCATCGAGTTAAGATTTCGTTATTCTCATTTTCTGGTTATGCTTTCGAGCTTGTCAGATGATTCTCAGCTTAGGCCACCTTTAAGTTCCAATAGTAGCTCATACTAAGCAAGATATTACAAATTTTAGGGTATTTGAAGCAAATAATTCACATTTAAACTTTTGTGCGGCAGGCAGCAATGTAGTTCGTAAATTTTGTTTTTGTTGATTCATCAACCAAAGTGCGAGTTGCAGCGTACGCCAATTTACTTCGCAGCTGCATTGCGTGCACAATAGGTTTTAATTACACTAAAGCATAGCAGGTTGAGGCCACGAGAGTATTTTTTGTCTTTTTTTGGCTCGCATATACCTTTTGTACGGTATTTCTTTGCGACACGTTGACCGCATATCCAATTGTCTTTTCCTCCTTTTGTCCAAAGTTATTGAATTGTTCTGAAATAAAAGAAGTTTTTAAAGAAAGAGAGAAACTAAGCAGAAAATTCTATATTTCGCATTGTCAACTCGTCATTGAGAGAGCGGCGCAAAGGCGTACACTGACTGTCGCACACAATCGGTTGAGAAATGAGGAGAAAATGAATTTTCAAGCCGTAGTAGAAGAAGAATTTGAGGGGGGAGAAGGCGATTGAATAGGTGCAGGGTGAGAGGCCCAGTTAGTTGAATAACCAAGAGGGAAGGCTGTTCGTTCATTTTGCCCGCCTGCTAAAATAAGTGGAGGAGGGGGTGCAGAGAGATAGAGAGGGAGAGAGACAGACAGTCCATTGACACGCGGTGAGACAATGGAAGCTCCGCGCAACAATGGCCTATTGTTAGACTGCTAAACATTGTTGATATTTGAATTGGGGTTGATTCCCCTGTTCCATAGTAGTATAGTTAGTTACTCAGAGCGGGGAAGGCATTCTTCGGCCAAAAGCAAGCCTGCTTAATTGCTGTCAGTCCCAGTTACACTGAACTTACCTAAAGCCGCTGGATTCGATATATAAGAGCTCATTCGTTCGCAGGTCTTCCTCTTTGTTTCGACAATTACTCTCGTTCATTAAACTACTTTAGCCTCTTTCTACAAAGACAATTGAAGATTTTATTGATTTTTTGAACTGTCACCTTGTACACCGTCGCCAAAGATGGCAACAGCTTCGATTGCGGGTAATTTTTTTGTTTTACTGTTCTGCTAATTATTAAACTAACACTCAATCAGTCTTTATTCGGTTAACAGAAGTATTGATTTGTTTAGCTCAACATTGGACTTAACTGTTGATAGAGTTTATATTGGGTTTTTATTTTGGGTTTACATATTGTTTTAGCTTTCTTGAGGAGTTGTAGCCTAGTGGCTAGGGCGCCTGCCTCATGACCGGAAGGTCGTGGGTTCGAGTCCCAGCCCTAGGAGACAATTTGCTCCATTGATCAAGGCACTTAATCCCGCATTGCTTCAGTCCACCCAGCTGAGATTGGGTACCAGTTTGAGCTGGGTAAATTTAGGGTGGGTGTTGCGGCCCCTCCAGCCCGTCAGGCTGAAAGCTGTACACAGCCCTCGGATGCGCCGCGCAACTAGCTGCGGCTGTGCCGTGGGCTGCACATCTGGTCGAAAGGTCGGGTGTCTAAATTTAAATTTACATAACATTTTAACTTCTTTTTATTTTTTTATTTCTTCGTGGGTTGAACAAATGGACAGGTCAAGTGGTGTTTCTTTAGTCGCAGGGGTGAAAAAGCCCCCAACCCCGAATGGACTCTGCTGGGGTCGCAACTGCGGTCACGCAATATCAAAGAGCCTCTATTCGGTGACTTGCCTGACAGACATCTTTCGCACTGCCAACCCACGAGGCCGAGACACTTTAGACAGAAATTCACTCCGATAGACAGTTTATTTTCTTTGGACTCGAAGTTGGCTAGGTGTGGAGCAAAGGTGTTGAAAAAAAGTAAAAGTCCCGAAAAAAATCGCTTGAAAGTTTAACTTTAGCAGGACGTATCCTTGATGGCGTAAAACTTGAATGCACCCTAAAATTGCTTCTTTCAAAGTAAAATTTTTGCAACTTCTTTGAGACTATGGACAAAGAAAATTGTTTTCTGAGCTTTTCTCAGCGTTTTGCTGAGCTTTAAATGAGCAAAAGAAAAGATTCTGCAGGTCTTTCATTGCCTTCTACATCTTTGGCAAACCTTCCCTTCGTTGGACAGAATTCGGGAGAGCACAAAAGATTTTGGAAAATTAGGTCGCAAAAATCATGAAGATAGAAAAGACAATTTCTGTCTTTCCATCCCAGTTTCCTGCTTTATTTTTGCAAGCCAGAATCCTCAGCCTGCTGATTGTACTAATTGCATTCCTTTTTTTAAAGAAAATCATGAAATCGACGGCTGCTGCAAAACGTTGACGCACTAAACCAAGATGCATCAAATAATTATTGAACTAGCACACAGAAAAAACTACAAATCAAGTTGATCAGTGTGGTTATAACAAAAACGGGTGATCAAGTCTTTGCGATAAGCTGGAGAAATTCGTCACTTCTATGAGAATTTTTTATCTTCCTAAAAATACGGACTAAGCTAAGCATTCTCGTAACCTTGCATGCAGGCTGTCTATATCCAGTCTTCATCCGCAGTTCTAACGCTGTGTTAGTAAAGTATCTGATTGACTGATTCTGCCCTCAAACCCACCCCGTCTTTTTTTATCTTTTTCCTGTCCGACTTCTTGGTGTGCAGAAGGAAGCGAACCGATGGGATCAGGGATAAGAAGAGAGAGAGAGAGAGAGAAATTGCTCAGCGGCACGCTTATCCGTGTTGGCTTCTCTTATATAGTCGGTTGTGCTTTCAATCTAACCTTACGAACTGGTGCCATCTGTCCTTTCATTATCCATATGTGGCTAGTTTATTGTTCTGGCCATTGGGTATATTAAATTTGCCGAGTTCTCAAACACTTGAAGATTGATAGTTGTGGCTTTTTTGTTGAAAAGTTGATAAAAATCCCATATCCGTAATCCTGATCCTTTATAGAGATTTCTGATCCTTGATCTCTGGTCCTCATCTCTGATCCTTGATCCTGATTCTTGATCCTTGATCCTCATCTCTGATCCTTGATCCTGATTCTTGATCCTTGATCCTCATCCTTGATCCTTGTCCTTTTTCCTGATTTTTGATCCTTGATCCAAATCCTTAATCCTTGATCTTGAAACTGATCGTGAATCCATGATCCTGTTTCTTCATCTTTGATCCTGTGATTCCTGATCCCGATATCTGATTCCTGATCCCGATATCTGATTCCTGATCGTTGATCCTGATTTCTGATTATTGATCCTGATTTCTGACTATCGATCCTGATTTCTGATTATTGATCCTGATTTCTGACTATTGATCCTGATTTCTGATTATTGATCCTGACTTCTGATTATTGATCCTGACTTCTGATTATTGATCCTGATTTCTGACTATTGATCCTAATTTCTGATTATTGATCCTGACTTCTGATTATTGATCCTGACTTCTGATTATCGATCCTGATTTCTGATTATTGATCCTGATTTCTGACTATTGATCCTGATTTCTGATTATTGATCCTGACTTCTGATTATTGATCCTGACTTCTGATTATTGATCCTGATTTCTGACTATTGATCCTGATTTCTGACTATTGATCCTGATTTCTGATTATTGATCCTGACTTCTGATTATTGATCCTGACTTCTGATTATTGATCCTGATTTCTGATTATTGATCCTGATTTCTGATTATTGATCCTGATTTCTGATTATTGATCCTGATTTCTGACTATTGATCCTGATTTCTGACTATCGATCCTGATTTCTGATTATTGATCCTGATTTCTGACTATTGATCCTGATTTCTGATTATTGATCCTGACTTCTGATTATTGATCCTGACTTCTGATTATCGATCCTGATTTCTGATAATTGATCCTGATTTCTGACTATTGATCCTGATTTCTGATTATTGATCCTGACTTCTGATTATTGATCCTGACTTCTGATTATTGATCCTGATTTCTGACTATTGATCCTGATTTCTGATTATTGATCCTGATTTCTGATTATTGATCCTGACTTCTGATTATCGATCCTGATTTCTGATTATTGATCCTGATTTCTGATTATTGATCCTGATTTCTGATTATTGATCCTGATTTCTGATTATTGATCCTGATTTCTGATTATTGATCCTGATTTCTGATTATTGATCCTGACTTCTGATTATCGATCCTGTGTGATTCCTTCTCATTGATCATAATCCCTGATCCTTGTTCCAGATCTCTATTCCTAGATATTGATTCTGCATACTTCTCCGTGATCCTGATCTTGAATCCTTGATGCGAGATTTCAATCATCTATCTGTGCGTTCAATCTTTAATTTTATACATGCTGCTCTTATCCGTTTTAAGCGATGCGTATCCAAATGTTTTATACAATGATCCGGATCTTTTATCTTGATTTCTCATACATAAATTGTGATCCCACGCGCTCCAATCTGTTTCATATTGATTGTTTTACCCTGATCTAACTGACAAATTTCACTTGAGTTCACAAGCTAGTTCGAAACCCAAAGTGCACACAATGGTAGTTCATAAAATTTATGAAGTTACGACATAGCCAGTTAAGCGGTTCGTAACTATAAAATCTAAGCTCTTTAACCTACGCAAATAATGTTGCACAGCAGTCACAATGAGACCATATAACCCTAACCCTAACAGATTGGGCGAGTTTTATCATCGCGACAAGTCGGAGATATTAAAAGAAATCTTTACAATAAACGTGTGGTTACACAGAGAAGGTATAGCTTGCGTTGGAAACAAAATGAAACCGATTTAAGCAGTTAAGACAACAGAGAAAATCAATTATATTTTTGGCACAACGCCGTACTAGCATGCAGCGATAGAGAGAAAAAAGCGATAAGAAAGAAGTTCCACGGACTGTTCAGAAAAACTTCTGTCTTTTCTCCCCCGTCGCAAAGCTACCGAATCGATGTGCGTGAGTGTACAAGGTTTGTACATATTTTAGTTGACTTGTGCAGGTCTTGTGTGCGCAAAAAGTCAAAAAAGCGCTGCACCTACTGAGAGTGCTGGAGTGCAACTTTTTGGTGTCTTGTATAGCTAACACCGCGTGGTACCTATTGTTAATTAGTTGGTTAAGGAGGATAACATTTCATGATTTTGTGCTGCATGGTGAGCGTGCGGTGTACATGCGGCTAATATCGCATAAAATAGAGAGAGAGAGAGAGAGACATACTAATGGCGAGAGAGTACATGCACGAAAAATCGTTTTTGCATTTAAGTTGCTACACTGTGTTGTTGTCTTTCTTAGCTTCTAAATCGTTTTCACAAGGTATACAGAATTTGCCTTTGGATCTGTGTCGGAATATTTTTTCTGTTTAACAAGGTGTTAAAGACCACAATAACGAAGGTAAGACCCCATCGAGTTGTTAAGAACAATCTGAATTTACAGCTGAATTGATGCCAAGAATCTTGCATGATTTCTTCACTTCACAATGCCTAAAATTTCACTTGGCATTTTAAAGCATTTGTTTTGAGTTTGAACGTTTTGAAAGCATACGAGCGCTCGTACTATATTATATTTTATATTATTATATCACAATATTAACATATCAACGTTCCTATTAATACAATTAGAGGCCATTGTCATACGTTAAGCTTGCTATTCTGAGCGGTAAAAACGCTTTGATCGAAAACAGATGTAGATAAGCTCAATGTGTGAGTTCTCCATTTTAAGAAAATATAAACAACTATTTTTTCCCATGAACCTATTCTATCAGAGTATAATAGGTAACTCTTCAAATAGGTTTATAAGGCACCTTGTGTTGGTCGGGCAGGCATGATTGTGTACAATGCGGTGGGTAACAAAGCGATAACTCCTGGCAGTCTGCTGTTGTTATTGCGGACACGTGTGCGCCTTGCCTCTCGTACCCTCCTTATCTTAGCGCCTCTTTGTTGAAGTTTACTCACGATCGATTGCTCGGCCTCGCGATAACAGTTTTTTTTGCCAGATGAAGGGCCCTGCAGCTAAAGCGGGGCATGATGCGGATAAGGTACTAGCATGGAATCTTACAGAGCTGTTCAAGTCGCCTCTCAATTGAGGCCGGAAAGATTCCCGTGACTGATAAGAAGTCTGCGAGTCTGCGCAATTCTTTTTTCTTGTTTTACAGTGTCTTAGTAGCGAATATTTTTCTTCCGTGAGCCATTTTTAAGTGAACCTCCGGTAAGTCACGCGCTTAGTTTGAACATCAAAATGCAAATTTTGGTTTTACAAACTTCGTTTTGCATAGATAGGTATTGTAGGAACGGTGCTTGAGCAACTTGTTCTGAAGTTCTCGGGTGCGATTCTGCATAGTGATGAAAAAAATGAATTACGTCGACTCCGAGACAGTCAATTGTGGAGGCGGAACAGGGATTTCTTATTTATGAAAGTCGCTATCATCTTTCAGAAGCAAAAATGTTTGAGCTGAGCAGCGTCTCTTGAAATTTCGCCCGATTGTTATTGCCAATTTTGTTAAAGAAATTTTTCGTGGATTTGTTATTTGCCGGGTAGTTCTAGGATAAACAAACAATTACTAAAAATTAACACTCGTATTTCATAAAGCTGAAATTTTTTGTGCGTCGTCAGTTTTTCTGCCTGGCTTGCTGGTGGATTTCTTGAAAAAAACCAGGAATTTTTAGGAGCAGATTGGGATTTCTTTTTTTCTGCTTTTGGTTGTCCTACGGAGAAGAGAGATGAGTTTTAGTATAGCAAAAGATTTTCGTAAACTTCCTGTGGTATCTACGACTAGGATAGGAAGAGCCTCTGTCCACCGTTTTGGGGTGTTTTGATGTATTGAGATTAGAGAGATTTTCATGGGGATGATTTTCTAGTGTTGTCTTAGTGTTTGTTAAATGTTTTCATCAGTCAGCAGTTGTTGCTATTTTTGAAAAAAAATGATGATAAAAATAATGAGGATCAATTTCTTTAATTGCATTAATGCTTTTAGCAGACAGCTTGCACGGGCATGAAAAGCTCATCTTTCAACTATTTTGCCATATGTTTATGAATGACGCATCTTGCAATTGTTCAAACTAAGTGAACCGCCCGTAAAATGACTGCAAACTTCTGTTAAAGTTAATTAACGAATGCCTGGTCCTTCGATTATACGTCAGGACCTTTGTTCCTGAATGCTTGTCGCGTGGCTGGCGTTGCATGGGTCTCTTTCTCTCCAACCGTCCTTCCACTTCTCGTCTGCTCCCCCCTCCCCTCGAGTTTTCGGCGGCCCGCCATTGGCTGGTGGCAGATCGAACTGTGCGAAGCGAACCTGTCGCACTCCTACACATCTTTATAAAATTGCTAGTTGCCCGCGCGTCTGTTTCAGTTTGGTAGGCTCTAAAATTGGCTTTGTCCGCCATCGAACCCATCTGGTCCCGACCATCTGTACGCCATTTTGCCCAGCGCTATATACACACTTCCTGTTAATCTCGCTTCGTCTGGAAGCGTGCTTTCAGTTTCAACTCAAATCGAAACCAACCGCGCAATGCAGGCTTGCTGCCCGTCAATGTCTTCTAAACGCAAGACCTCGGCGCCGAATAAACTTCATCGAAGCGTCGCAAACATCGCGCCAGTGAAGATTGGCGCTACAGCACCAGCTGCTCATTCGGCAACGTATAAACTGCAGACTCCGTCGCTGCCCTTCAAAGCGTCCTCGCAGTCAATGTCTCCACCAGTCAATCCCCAGAAGGAGCAGCGCTCGGCGACTTCAGCCAACTCTGGTGAACTGCTCCCGGGCTCGGCGTCTCCTGGCCAAGTGGTGCAGTGGCTTCGCGACTCCTGCTTCGCTGAATTGGCCGCCAACGAGCAGCTGACTTACCTGGACGACCTTCTAGGCCAGTTGGGCAAGTTGCGGAATCGAGTGATCTGCCGGTCAGCGGCTGGGGCTGCGGTGAGTCTCTTTGATCTCTTATCTTTATTACTCTCTAAATTGAGAGCGAGAAGTTATGACTTGGCCAAATAGGCAATAATTACCTAGCGGGGTGCAATTAGCTGGTCTGGGTGAAACCGTCTGCGCAGGTGTTATAAATAATGATTATTATTTAAAGCGCAAGCATTTATGTCTAGTAGGGGTGTACTTTTTGCGAATGAGTTTTTAACTATTTTGGTTGTGCAGCCTTGGATAAAACTATTGATGTACGATGATTCAATGAATCATTAGTAATAAACACTTCCTTTGTTAATGTGAATTGATTAGATTTTTCTGCTAAACTTGTTTGTCAGCGTGTCTAACAATTAAGTGTGTAAATCTATATCCCCTGATCGGTGTCTTTCCCGCACGAATTTAAGAAATGATCCCTCTGTGATTGTTATTGTTACAAATTCTAGGTAGGGCCTACAAGCTATTCTCTTTCTCAACTGCCCATGAGGAAAATGTAGCGAAAGCGAAATATAGAATAGAACGGTGCATGCAGCCATGTTACAGAATAATCAATACCGCTCCTCACTGAACAGCCAGCCAGTTCTAACAAGAATTTAGCAAATTTCTAGCCTCAAGTATGCAAAAAGCTTGGAAAAAATCGAAATACCGTGCAGTAGTGATATGTTGAAAGCCCAGTTATGCAAATATGTTGGCAACGAATTGTTTCACGCGTGGTGCTGCAATGCGGAACTGTCGAATATTAGATTAGTTATTATACAGTGCCGTATTTGTAGCTTGCCACACCTGCCTAACAGAAGCTGCGCTTGCGTACAATAGAAAGTCGTTAAAAATTTTTACCTAACAAGGAGGAAAAGTAAAACCTGTTTTTATAAACATAGACCGATAGATTTCTGTTAGATACATAGCGAGTTTTTAGTTTAGAATTTGCGTGGCCTAAAAGCATTGCTTTGTGCGAGCGTAGCTACCTAGGGTTACTGGCCTGGTTACTGATTGGTATAGCTTATTCGTATACTGACTACTTAAATTATGTTCTATAGACTGACTTTGTTTATTCGTAATTGTTCGTGGCTTGCAGCTGGGCAGAGAAAGGAATTGCGCCACGAACACCGAGTGGCATTCATAAACAATCTCGGCAGGCGCTTGTGCGTCAAGACTGAGTCATAGAGAAAACAGGGCTTATTCACTGACAATTGTGGCCAAGGCTTGGACAATGGTAACTAAGTCGAGATAACTGTGGCTTTTATCCATAGAGAATTGGGATTCAGAAAATTGAGATTCGCCCATGGATAATTTCGCCAAAACAATCGAAAATAAAGACAAAGCCTTAAATAGTATGACTAGGGAATATACACAATATGTCTGAGCAATAGACATAATCGAAGATGTGAATTAAGCCATGAACAAAAGGTACTTCGGATTAGATAGTACGAATTGAGCCATAGACAATAGGAACTGAGCCATAGACAATAGGAGATGAGCCATAGACAATAGGGACTGAGCCATAGACAATAGGAACTGAGGTTACTGAGCCATAGACAATGGGGATTGAGTCATATAGACAGTAGGAACTGAGACATAGACATTAGTGACTGATTCCTAGAAACTAGGGACTGAGTCGCAAACAGTAGAGAATGCGCCATGGGGATTGATTTAGTGACAGTGACTAAAGTTGCCTAAAAGTATGGTTTGTCGACAGCTGTAGACAGTCATATAAATGCCAGTATGTAGCCCCTTAGCTGGTGGACTCTGTTATTCTCCTAACAAAAGCCTCGGAGAATTATTGAAATAAGTTTAATTGTTATTTTCTTATCTTTAAAGTTCCGCATGAATACGAAGCCATAGCTGCTATTGAATGAGTCAGAAAGCCAATCCAATTGCTGGAGCTTCATATCTATAGACTGATAAGGAGTTTGATGTGACCATATGCTCGAACAAAATAAACTCTTTATAGCTAAACTCAGCTAATGCCGTCAATGCTATCTTTATCGTATATAGACTCGGGCGTGGGGTGGGTGGTCTTAGGTCCCGTTCATTGCAATAATGTGGCATTGGGAGTGCTTTTTCAATGACCCCCAGCGTCCCAAGCGGCGCTTCACTACGCGATTTGGGAATTGTGAAATGAGAATTCGGTGGTAGAGAACACTGGGAGTGTGGCAGCAGCATGTGTCTCTCCTGGGAATCCTTTCGAGTCTCAGGATGCATGGGGCAGGATAGAATAGACAGATAGACAGACAGACAGCGGGTGACTGCTCATTTTGAGCACGGCAAACTGTACTCAATTCAGCTCAAAGTGGCCATTTTCGGCGACATATGGGACGCTGCGCAGATCAAATTTATCCCATTGTAATATTTATATTCCTTCTGCTCTACTATGGGAAAGGTCTTTGTTGCCTTCCAATCAATACTTTCTCTTTATCGGCTCCTATCATTTGTTTACAAACGCCGTGTGGCGTGTCGTAATTATAGACTGCATATTGTTATTAACATTGTTAGTATTATTATTATTATTATTTATACTCAGGCGAGAGTTAAACTAGTTTGTGGTAATTTAATCCTATCCTATTTCCTTATCTGACAAACTGCTCCAAGAACAAACCCGACTCTACGTCAAGCATTCAAGTCTATAATTTTTGGGTTGTGAGCCGCCAAGCTCGGGAGTCTCTCTCTATTCTCAGACTGCTGCCGTTCCTACAGATCGAAAACTCCCGCCCACCCCCTGAGAGGATGGAGCTGCAGGAAGGGCGCTCAGCTCCAAATGGGTTTGCCAAGTTCCGGACACAAAGAGACCTTGACGCGAGCCTACTATAGGAGACTAGAATATAGTGATAAGCCGAGCTGAGAGAATGGGTAGGGGGGCTGAGACAGCGACCAGGAGAGGGGTGGCGCAATCTCAATTTCCCTCCCAAAGCCTAAAATCTAAATCAAACCATTCTGAGGGATCGTATTTCAATTTTTGCGATACGCATGGCGAGAGAAACTGGGCAGGTTCGCGGGGGAGGGGAGGGGTGGGCAGGGCTTCCCCCCCACACCGACCAACAAAAGCGAGTTTTGTCCCTCTTTTCCAGCCACCGGAACAAAGCCCTCGATCTTTGATGGGATCAGCGAGTCGGCACGCTTGACTTTCCCACCACCCCAATCCCCTTGTTCCGTTCTGTTTTGCTTTGTCTTTGTTTTCCAATTCTTTAATTTATAATTGAAATTTATGCTACGGAAAGTTTTTCTATACGAATAATAATAGTGAGTCAGATTACTGTAAAAGAGCGGTGGGAGACATCTGTTGCTACATTTGCTTCTAGGCTGCCTTCTCCACTTTCGCTCTAATACTTTCCCTGCCTTATCCATTCTGCTTTACAGTTACTGTTGTCCCCACCTTGATGCATAATTAATCCTTCATCCTTCTTTGCCTGCTTCCCTCCAGCGTCAACTGCAGTTGCCTCGTTCCCGTGAGGGCACCAAAATATATATATATCCCAAATGGCCTGATCTTTGCCCCGTAGACACTCCCCAGTTTTGTATGCTCTGCGCGCAGTGCCTCGCTCTCTATTTATGCAGTCAATCACTCATTCCGGACAAAGCAGAGAGTTAAGCAAGCGGCCAGGGAGCAATATATAGGAGCAGCATCAGAGCCTTTACTGTTTGGCAATATCCCCAAATACTGCATGCAGCGCTTGCTGCAGCAGCAGATCCTCCGAAAACCCCGACACTCCAATTGATGGCTGTCGCGAAAGTTCGCCAACTCAATGTAATCGGCTAAATACTTGTTGTGAAAGTTGAAACACGCGCGGCTAAGATTTTCCTGGTCGCCTGAGCCATCAGTTAAATTAAATTTGCCCCAGGCTTCGAACTGGGCGATCCACACACATTGCCTCGAGGCCTAGCGGGAGATTTTTGTGTGTTTTTGCGTCCTCTCCAACACAAGCCGACAGTAGAGAGATTGTCTTTGTTCCCTTGTTCACCGCCAACACTGCAAAATCGCCCTCGCCTCTCTTTGTTTGATGCGTCTCCCACCGCGGGCTGTCATGAGATCCTTGCCCTACTCGACCACCTGCGGTCCGGTTTTTGTCTCAGTTATCCCATGATGCTTTTTAAGGCCCGAGTGCCTTCCCAACACGACAAGAGCCTGCAGGAACAGAAGCTGCAGATAATTGTTGATGAAAAAGCAGACCGGGGCTTGTTTCTGTGATAGAGCCCGACAAAAAAGCGTCTACAAACTGAATGATTCAGGATTGTTTTCCCACTGAAAAAGAAATGTTTTTTTTGATAAGATACGAAGTATTCACCCTTTGCTTATTCTCTTCTAGAAGCAAAACAAAAGCCACTTCGCCAAATCTTAGCCAATCAATTTTGTCTTGTTAGCGAGCTGAGGAGAAACAGCTGGCCAAAAAAATCTGCAGTTAAAAAAAGCTACGATATTTTTCGTTAGTTTTTTTTATACAAGCAAGTTTTGTCTTTCTCATCCTCCTATAGGAGACAGCTCCCTTGCATCATTAATTTGCCATTTCAGCTTACTTTGAGTTGATGAGTTGCTACTTATTGGTATTGAAAGAAAACACACGCCAACTCAACCTGAAATAGTCTCAATATAAAATTTTTTTTCCAAATGCGATGCTTTTCTTCCCTTTCTTTAATATTTAATTAGGAAAAAAGTTTTTTGCCCTACAAGTGAACTGTTAATTTGAAAACAACTCTAACTTATTGAAAAAAAATCGGTAAAACTTTTTTTTCCATTTTTCGGTTCTTTGTTAGTGTTTGTTCGATATTTCCCTTCAAAGCGTGCAATAATTAAGGATTAAAGGCATTGAATTTTCGGTTAGGGATGCAGTAGATAGGGCGGAGGAGGGATTTTCTTGCGCACTAATTGAGGATTAACCCGGCGCGGCTTTATGCGTAAGCGATAAAGCTCCCATAGTGTCGCCCCGGCTGCCTCATCCAGCCTCCATCAGGATCGGATTAAGCTTCATCGCTAGTAGCTCTAGTTTTAGTTCTCAAATCAAGCGGCAGGCTCCGTGTCTTTAATAAGTCAAAAGAGAAACAGGGAGACGGCAACTGGGGGAAAATCTTCTTCTTTTTCTCCTCCTTCTTCGTCTTTTATAGCGCGCACGCAGATGATGAAGGAAGCTGAAAACGAAGAAGATTTTTCCCCAGTTGCCGGTACGTCACCTGCAGTACAAGGGCCATGGAGACGGCCGGATTTTGAGAGCAGATTTTTTTTTCATTCTGTATAATTCATAATATGCCGAGGCCTCGAGTGGGCAGAACAAAGCTGCTCTCAAAGCGAATATGCAGATTCGAAAGTGGGCTCTCTCTCCCCTCCCCGAGCATCCTGATTATCCTCTCCAATTTATGGGAAGCGCCGGCCTTCCGGCTTAGCTTTTTATTCGGTTTGCCTGCTGTCTTCCCTCTGCTCCATCCCACTCCATTGTGTGTTTGCAGCATTCAGGCATTCTACAGAAATTCACAATTCCCATTTTGCAACAATTCGACGCATCGCGTGCGGCTCAGATTCTTCCCCAATTTCCCTCTTAGTGTGTCCATTTCCCCCCTCCGCCTATAATAGATTTTTCCCATCGAGTTATGACGTCATAGCCCAGACCGTTCTCTTCAATTTCCATTGCCCGGCATCACACACTGATTTGAAAGCTTCGTTCGTTCGCTCGCATCCCACTCGTTCAGGGAAAATCTCCCAGCGTAAAACTCCCCTGCCCTTTGTTCCCGGGCTGAAAGATTTCTGTTCGGAAAATCTGCGCACTGCCACAGTAGGGAGCCAAGAGGGAGCAGCTGGACTGATTATCCCAACATCCTGGCAGCTTCCATCCTCCATCCAGTCCGTCTCCCCTGCAGTTCATTCTCCCAATTTTCCAAACACTGCGGGACTAAACGCCGATTTTCAATTGTTGTCCCCCGAGCGCGCTGCAAATGAAACAGAATAGAAATCCGGGGCAGGGTGTGTGTGTGCGTGTGTGCGATTCGGCCTCTTCCCCTAAAAGCCTTCGGGACCCGGAGCAGATGGTGACTTGGCCATCCCTGCAGAGGATTTACTTATCCATTTTTCTCCCCATTGGAAAAGCGACCGCGGGCTAGCGGGATTTCGTGCCCAGTCTGTCCTGGTCGATGAAGCTTAGGCGGGGATTGAAACGATGGAGAAATCGAGGCAGAGAAGAAAGGCCTGTTTAGTTGGGGGTTTGTTCTATAATGCAGTCCCCTTGTTTCACGGGCCATTGCCTGACTGAGAAGGAAAAAGCGAAGCTTACACGAAGTTGCAACTTCTGAAATTGGTGTGGGAGCTCGGCCAGTTGCGCGTTTCCTTTTAGGACTTGCTTTTTTCGGATAAACGTAACTCGAGTCTATCACGGTTTAGTGAGTCAGCTATCGGAGACTTTGGCCTCAGATCGTTCAAGTAGCAACTTGAAGAGCTAGTTGGAACTTTGCTCTGGCTGGTGTTTTGATCTAAAATTTTCCGAGATCTAATGTTTGTCGAAGTCCATTTGATAGTTTTTCTTCTGTGTCTTCAAATCCCCAAATTTTCTTTAGATCCCATCTTCAAATCCTCAAATTGTCTCAAGATCCCATGTCTTCAAATCCTCAAATTGTCTATCGATCCCGTGTCTTCAAATCCTCAAATTGTCTGTAGATCTCGTGTCTTTAAATCCTCAAATTGTCTGTAGATCTCGTGTCTTTAAATCCTCAAACTGTCTCTAGATCCCGTGTCTTCAAATCCTCAAATTGTCTATAGATCCCGCGTCTTCAAATCCTCAAATTGTCTATAGATCCCGCGTCTTCAAATCCTCAAATTGTATCGAGATCCCATTTCTTCAAATCCTCAAATCATCTGCAGATCCCGTGTCTTAAAATTCTCAAATTTTCGTTAGATTCCGTCTCTTGTCAATTCAAATTCTCCTTAAATCAAGCCCAAGATCCAAACAAAATCTCTAGTGGCTCGTGCATCCCAAATGCAAGACCTAATTCGTTGGTTAGGAATATTAGTCTTCAAACATCCAATTCAATTCAATTAAAAACAATTTGCAGAGCCTTCAGCAGTGCCAGCAGGAGTCAAGCGGTGGTAGCCTTGGTAGCAGCCACGATTTCCTGGAAACCAAATTCGATCCCGAAGACTACAAGGACGAGTGTTCGTCAGCGCCGCTGAACTTGTCCAGACCGAAACTGCAGGTCAAAGATACCGCGTCTCCGAGTCCAATCAACGAGTTGCAGGTTTGCATTAACTATGCTACGAGTACTTCTGTTTACTTATGGCCGCATTCATGGATCCTGTTTTAAGCATTTTTACACCGCATCATAACTGTGATCTTGTTACCTTCGCTAATTGTTATGGTCCTAATCCCATCATTAATCCTAGTCCTAATCCCATCATGAACCCTATTCCTAATCCCATCATTTATCCTAGTCCTAATCCCATCATTAATCCTAGTCCTAATCCCATCATTAATCCTAGTCCTAATCCCATCATTTATCCTAGTCCTAATCCTATCATTATTCCTAGTCCTAATCCTATCATTAATCCTAGTCCTAATCCCTTTGTTATTATCAACTTTAGCCAGTAAGTAAAGCATTGTCTAAATAAAGTTCAAAGAAACGCATTTCGAATATAAATCCGAATCCCAATTCTTATTCCTAGTAACAAGCACCTACTAGAAATCCTATGAACAATGCCGCCTACCTAAAGACCCCTAGTAATTTTGGAACGGTCTGGAAACCTCTCAAGCCAAGTGGATTAAAGAAAGACAAGGCCATCCTGCAGCAGCTGCGCTCATCCTCTTCAAATCCCCAATATTCAGCTTGGCAACCGCGAGCGAGTCCGCAAGCCATTCTTCTAGTTGGAAGGGTGTTTTTTTTTAAAAGACAGAGAGAAAATCCATTAAAAAACTTAATTCTCCATGTGTCCGGCCGGCTCTGTCTGGCTTTCACATCTTCATCTTTGTTCCCCCTTCCCCCCATACCCCCCCTTCGTCAGTCTCTAAGCCTCATCCTGCGAAGCCAATTATCAATTACGTAATCAACATAGATGCGGCGCCCACCCCCCTCTATGTTTACTTTTTGAGACCAGACTTGAACAGCCATAGACTGGAATAGGGAAATGAAAACGGGGAAACAGGGACGGACTGAGACCGGGGGCGTCGGTTGGCAACTAGGAGCCTGGGATTGTTGCAATGCAGTATCGGTGGTCGAATGAATCAGTAGGGGAGATGAAAAATTCCGGTCTAAACTAAATAGATTCAAATGTTTCTTTTGCTTTTGCTTTAGCTATAGCTAGCTATGTAGCGAGTTACGCAATCCCCCTGATCTTTGTGACTAAGCTAAGCTATTAGCAAGATATTAAAATCCCATTCCGCGACCAATGTGTTCTAGGATTTGTCCAAGCCGAAGCATGACTCCCCTGGTGGGATCCAAGCCCAGCGGCAGGTGTCGATTTCTCTGGAGGGTGTCAGTCAGCAGCAGCAGCAGCAGCAGCAGCAGCAGGTTGCGAATCTACTGGCGGCGGCAGGATTGTCGGTGCCAAGTCAGCTGCTAAACGGTCAGGATCCGCATCAGGAGTTTTTTGCTCAGCTCAGGTTAGTTGGCCAAAATTGCAGTATAAAAACTGTGCGATTCAGTTTTACATTGTGTATAGACTCCCCATACAATAGGGACTGAGCCAAAGGCAATCGGCACTGAGCCATAGACAATCGGCACTGAGCCATAGACAATCGGCACTGAGCCATAGACAGTCTGAACTGAGCCATAGACAATATGGACTGAGCCATGACAATCGGAACTGAGCCACAGACAATAGGAACTGAGCCATAGACAATAGGAACTGAGCCATAGACAATAGAAACTGAGCCATAGACAATAGGAACTGAGCCATAGACAATAGGAACTGAGCCATAGACAATAGAAACTGAGCCATAGACAATAGGAACTGAGCCATAGACAATAGAAACTGAGCCATAGACAATAGGAACTGAGCCATAGACAATAGAAACTGAGCCATAGACAATACGGACTGAGCCATAGAAAATAGGGACTGAGCCATAGACAATACGGACTGAGCCATAGACAATGCGGACTGAGCCATAGACAATAGAAACTGAAATATAGACACTAGAGACTTTGTCATTGGCAAAATTAAACGCGTTGACAATGCTGATTAATCAATGCTCGGTTTGCATCCTACAGCAGATAGATTCAAGCAAATTTTTTTAAAAAGAAGGGAATGTTTACCCTTTTTTAGACTTTCGGGAATTCCCAATGAACAAAATCACCAGCAGCAGCAGCAGCAACAGCAGCAGCTGCTGATAGCCGCGGCTGCCCACGGTCTCCCGCTGACTGCGGCTGGACTTGGCCTTTACCATCAGCATCAGCCTACGTTGCAGGTGGGCCCAACTTTCATTTTATGTAATATCAAATCTTCTACCTCAGATGTGAATAATCCTTGACTTAAACCTGACAACCCTTCCGCCCCTATTAACAGCTGCTACACCAGCATCAGCCTCAACGCTCTCAACGAGGCTCAACCTCGCCAACGAACTCATCCGCCATCCTTGGCGACATTAGTCACACGAATCCGCAGTCAGAAACTGACGCCTCACAGAGCTTGCCGACTCCTCCGCCGCCGCCGCCGCCACCGCAGCCGTCGACGCCTCAATCAAAATCGTCCAGGCCTCCGCAGTCGTCGACGCGCAAGACGTCTCAACAGGCTCAACAAGCGTCATCAGTCGGCGATAGTCAAGCCTCGTCGTGCCACCGCGGCGGCAGTCATCACATCAAACGACCAATGAACGCATTCATGGTGTGGGCCCGCGAGGAGCGTCGCAAGATCCTCAAAGCCTGCCCGGACATGCACAATTCCAGCATATCGAAAATTCTCGGCGCCAAATGGAAGGCCATGACAGCGGAGGAGAAGCAGCCATTCTATGAGGAACAGTCGCGCCTGTCTCGCGTGCACATGGAGCAGCACCCGGACTATCGGTACAGGCCGAGGCCCAAACGTACCTGCATCGTAGACGGCAGGAAGTTGCGCGTCTCCGAGTACAAAGACCTGGTCAAAGTTCGGGCCAAGAACTCGACACCGGGGGCTGGCAATGCCGGAGTAGCGACTCACGGTGCGACATCAACGCCTAGTCTGAGTCTGGGCTTGAAGCTGCATCATCAGCAGCATCATCAGCAGCTGTGGCTATCGAACTCCGAGACGGTAAATGGCGAAGAGTCTTCCGTTCGGACAGCAGGTGAGACGCAATTTTTTAATCCGTTTTTGTTGACACGGAAGCTGACTAGATCCCGCAATTTTTCTCCCAAACAGAGGATTCCACCTCGTCGATCAATCGACTCGATCAGCACCAAGGAGAGCATCAACATCATCAGCAGCAGCACCCGGACACATCCGGGAGCGTCAAAGCCGGCGAAGAAGATATTCAAGTTGACGTCGTTGATGACGAAGTAGAACAGGAAGATGAGACGAACTCGGAGCTGGACGGCGGTGGCGCGATGCTCATCGACGCGGAAGATGACGGAGATTTTAGCAGCAGCGGTGGCGAGTACTGAGTCGCCAATTCCTTGGAATCTTCATCAATATTTCAATGAGTTAACTTGTACACGGAGTTGCTATCCAGCTTGAGGTGACGCAATTCTTAGAACTGTGGATTAGCGGAATAAAGATTTCATCAATAAGATTATCAATTGAGAGCTTGATGCCGCTGTTGTCTGTCCGTCTGTCTGCTTTTGTCAAAGAAGCATTTTTTTCTTCGAGTAAAAAAATTCCTAAATTTTCTATGAACTTTGTTCATTTTTCATTGGTTTTTTTAATGTGACGAAAGTTTCTGTAGGCCAAAATCCCTTATTTTTTCCTTTGGTTATTGTTGAAATAAGTTTTCTTGTTTAGTTAGAAACGATATGATGCTCCCGGAAATTGTCGAATTTTTTGTACAGTCCTGATCCTTTGTTTTGTAGTTCGGTTTCTATTTAGCTATAACTTACTAGAGTCCGTAAAAGATAATAAAAATTTCAGAATTTTTTAAATCTGTGTTGCACACGATAAAAATAGTCTAGCGTTGTGTCTATATTGTTATACTACTCACGATGTTGTAGCTTAATAAGTAGTAGTGAGTATGTCTAGCAATGCTAGATTCAAACTACTGCAAAAAATGTTTTTGTTTTCATATTGAATTGTTTGCGTTTTCTATTCTGGTTTTATGCTTTCCATGTTGATAATTCGCTCGTAGTCTGTTTTTGTACTTTTCCCCTTCTTGTCGTATCCAGGTTGCTCACAATTGTAAAATTATATTTTTCTGTTCTGCAGGAGATATCTTCAGATGTCAATAGTTTTCTCACAAAACTATTGACAGTTACTTATAATTGTGGCTTTAGACACCTAGGCCATAGGCTGTTGGAACATGTCCAAGTAAACAATGGACAGTGGGACAATAGACAGTTGACCCATAGACATTTGGACAGATAGACCGATATAGACAGATAGACATTTTGACAGCCATAGACAGATATGTGGACAATAGTTAGGCCATAGACATTTGGACAATAGACAGTTGGGCCACCAGACATTTGGACAATAGACAGTTGGGCCATAAACATTTGGACAATAGACAGTTGGGCCACAGACATGCGGACAATAGATAGGCCATAGACATGTGGACAGATTGACAGATATAGACAGATAGACATTTGGACAGCCATAGACAGATATGTGGACAATAGTTAGGCCATAGACATGTGGACAATAGACAGTTGGGCCATAGACATGTGGACAATAGACAGTTGGGCCATAGACATTTGGACAATAGACAATCGGGCCGTAGACATGTGGACAATAGACAGTTGGGCCACCAGACATTTGGACAATAGACAGTTGGGCCATAGACATTTGGACAATAGACAGTTGGGCCACAGACATGCGGACAATAGATAGGCCATAGACATGTGGACAGATTGACAGATATAGACAGATAGACATTTGGACAGCCATAGACAGATATGTGGACAATAGTTAGGCCATAGACATGTGGACAATAGACAGTTGGGCCATAGACATGTGGACAATAGACAGTTGGGCCATAGACATTTGGACAATAGACAATCGGGCCGTAGACATGTGGACAATAGACAGTTGGGCCATAGACATTTGGACAATAGACAATCGGGCCATAGACATGTGGACAATAGACAGTTGGGCCATAGACATGTGAACAATAGACAGTTGGGCCATAGACATGTGGACAATAGACAGTTGGGCCACAGACATTTGGACAATAGACAGTTGGGCCACAGACATTTGGACAATAGACAGTTGGGCCACAGACATTTGGACAATAGACAGTTGGGCCATAGACATTTGGACAATAGACAGTTGGGCCATAGACATGTGGACAATAGACAGTTGGGCCATAGACATGTGGACAATAGACAGTTGGGCCACAGACATGTGGACAATAGACAGTTGGGCCATAGACATGTGGACAGATTGACAGATATAGACAGATAGACATTTGGACAGCCATAGACAGATATGTGGACAATAGTTAGGCCATAGACATGTGGACAATAGACAGTTGGGCCATAGACATGTGGACAATAGACAGTTGGGCCATAGACATGTGGACAATAGACAGTTGGGCCATAGACATGTGAACAATAGACAGTTGGGCCATAGACATGTGGACAATAGACAGTTGGGCCACAGACATTTGGACAATAGACAGTTGGGCCACAGACATGTGGACAATAGACAGTTGGGCCATAGACATGTGAACAATAGACAGTTGGGCCATAGACATGTGGACAGATTGACAGATATAGACAGATAGACATTTGGACAGCCATAGACAGATATGTGGACAATAGTTAGGCCATAGACATGTGGACAATAGACAGTTGGGCCATAGACATGTGGACAATAGACAGTTGGGCCATAGACATGTGGACAATAGACAGTTGGGCCATAGACATGTGGACAATAGACAGTTGGGCCATAGACATGTGGACAATAGACAGTTGGGCCATAGACATTTGGACAATAGACAATTGGGCCGTAGACATGTGGACAATAGACAGTTGGGCCATATAGGCAGTTAAGGCAAAAATAACTGAGGAATAAAGTTTCTCAGATTCTTACACATAAACAAAGCAATCCATAGAGCGATCACTGGGCCTACTAAGAATCTTGATCCTCCTTTGTCCATAACCAATTTCATTTGTTAGCTTTTGTTTCAATTGCAAATGCAAACGACACAAGTAGATTTTTTGTTTGTTTCTTTTTTTATTCTTAGTTTCCGTGTGTGATTTTATTAGTTTTGTTTGTTAAAAAAAATGCAAATAATAAAATTGAATTAACAAAAATTTTCCTCTTTTGATTAAAGCGACTTGCCAACAGGGAATTAAATTAATTATTTTTGCTTGTGTACGTCCCCTATAGTTTCCAAAAGTATTGGCAAGCAATACAGAACATTTTGAAGATGGTTTTGCTTCAAGAAGAAGTAGAAAAACCGAAAAATTCTCTGCAAAGAAACTAACGGAAAAGTGTTAAAGCATTAACTGCATTTAGCTAAATGTGTAGTCATGACAACAGCGACTGTGAGCAAGTGGCCCCAGTCACTTAATTGCTATGAAATATGCGCACGAAGAGAAGCAAGACACACAAAGCCAAGGCACATGGACATGAGGCAACTGAAACGTACAGTCTAGCTATTATATTTCTTTCTCGGAGAGATAAAGCGTAACTCAGCTCAGGTTTACATAAGCTTCGCTAACTACCGCTAATACGAAGTGACTTTTCGCCCGAACAAAAAATATGTCAACCAAAAAACCCTCCTGGTCATCGCTGCTGAAATGCGCCCGCTGCGGCCAGTATCCCCGACGGTCAGCGTTTGAGTCCAGCTGCTGCTATCGTGTGCTGTGCGGCGCTTGCGTACGGACTAAGGATGACAGTTCAATACTGAGCAGGTGAATTCAATTGGTGCGAGTTTCGAATGTTTCTATAGGTCGTTAAGCTCAAGTCATGATTATGGACCTCACTAACAGCCAGTTTAATTAGAAAAACAAAACCAATGAATAGCGTTATTCAAAATCTCAAGAATAAATGAGGCCTTAGACAGTCGGCCGTACATAGTTGATTCAAAGACAGTTGGGCCATAGATATTTGGGTCATTGCCAGTGAAACCGTACATCACTAGGCCGGACAGTTTATCCATAGTCAATCATGTCATAGATAGTTACGCCATAGACATTAGGGTCATAGACAGTTAGGCCATATACATTAAGGACATAGACATAGGGCCATAGACAGTTAGGCCACATATAGTTAGACCATGTACATTAGGACCTTAGACATACGGCCATAGACACTTAGGCCATAGACGTAGGGCCATAGATACTTAGGCCATAGACGTAGGGCCATAGACAGTTAGGCCACAGACAGTTAGACCATGTACATTAGGACCTTAGACATGGGGCCATAGACAGTTAAGCCACAGACATTTAGACCATGTACATTAGGACCTTAGACATAGGGCCATAGACAGTTAGACCATGTACATTAGGACCTTAGACATAGGGCCATAGACACTTAGGCCATAGACGTAGGGCCATAGATACTTAGGCCATAGACGTAGGGCCATAGACAGTTAGGCCACAGACAGTTAGACCAAGTACATTAGGACCTTAGACATAGGGCCATAGACAGTTAAGCCACAGACAGTTAGACCATGTACATTAGGACCTTAGACATAGGGCCATAGACAGTTAAGCCACAGACAGTTAGACCATGTACATTAGGACCTTAGACAAGAGGGTTATAGACAGTTATGCCATAGACAGTTAAACTTTAGACAGTTACATCATAAACAGGCCATAGACAATTTGAAAATTGATCATTTATTCTAGATAATAATCATAGACTAGCAGCTAGGGTGCTTAATTGCTAAAAAAGTAACTTAGGTGCATTCGTTCCAACCTCAAAAAGCCTCAATGCAAGATTTTTATTTACATCGTCGCACATATTCCTCCTCAACCCTTCTGCCAATCAGATGCCCCGTGAAAGCCTGCGGATCGCGCATATTCTGGTGCCATCGCAGTCGCACACTGGAACGAATCATCGCCGAATTGACTTTCCAATGCCCGCACTGCGGACTGGAGTTCAGTAGACGCGAACGAGTTCAACACCTGGACAGTTGCCAGGAGCGTAAGGTGCAGTGCCGACTGTGCGATAATCTATACAAATGCTCGCTCGGCGACATCCCAAATCACTTTAGCAACGAGCATCGAAGTCAAACTATTGTTAAACTGAAAAACTATTTCACCTATTGTTCATGAGCAATGCAATTCGAGCTTGGCTTTGAATATTTGCGGCCGGTTCCTCATGACGATAAATAAAATCAATTTTAAGTCTGTTGAATAATTTTACTGCAAAATTCACATACTCGATGTTTCAATGCGGAATAAAATAAATTATTTTAATTTATTAACTGCATAAATTTTCAATACAAACAAGGCAAATTTTAGCTTATTTATTACATGAAGCTTCAAGTTGAAAGCATGAAAAAGTAGAAACAAATTAATCATGTGAAATGATTGAAAAATTTTGTGGCAACTCAATTTGAGGATTTAGGAGGGGTCAATTCCCGATTTGAGGATCTGGGAGGGGTCAATTCCCCAATTTGAGGATCTGGGAGGGGTCAATTCCCCATTTGAGGATCTGGGAGAGGTCAATTCCCCATTTGAGGATCTGGGAGGGGTCAATTCCCAAATTGAGGATCTGAGAGGGGTCAATTCCCAAATTGAGGATCTGGGAGAGGTCAATTGGATCTGGGAGGGGTCAATTCCCCATTTGAGGATCTGGGAGGGGTCAATTCCCGATTTGAGGATCTGGGAGGGGTCAATTCCCAACTTGAGGATCTGAGAGGGGTCAATTCCCAAATTGAGGATCTGGGAGAGGTCAATTGGATCTGGGAGGGGTCAATTCCCCATTTGAGGATCTGGGAGGGGTCAATTCCCAACTTGAGGATCTGAGAGGGGTCAATTCCCAAATTGAGGATCTGGGAGAGGTCAATTCCCCATTTGAGGATCTGAGAGGGGTCAATTCCCAAATTGAGGATCTGGGAGAGGTCAATTGGATCTGGGAGGGGTCAATTCCCCATTTGAGGATCTGGGAGGGGTCAATTCCCGATTTGAGGATCTGGGAGGGGTCAATTCCCAACTTGAGGATCTGAGAGGGGTCAATTCCCAAATTGAGGATCTGGGAGAGGTCAATTGGATCTGGGAGGGGTCAATTCCCCATTTGAGGATCTGGGAGGGGTCAATTCCCAACTTGAGGATCTGAGAGGGGTCAATTCCCAAATTGAGGATCTGGGAGAGGTCAATTCCTAATTTGAGGATCTGGGAGGGGTCAATTCCCAACTTGAGGATCTGAGAGGGGTCAATTGGATCTGGGAGGGGTCAATTCCCAATTTGAGGATCTGGGAGGGGGGTCAATTCCCAATTTGAGGATCTGGGAGGGGGGGTCAATTCCCAATTTGAGGATCTGGGAGAGGTCAATTCCCCATTTGAGGATCTGGGAGAGGTCAATTCCCCATTTGAGGATCTGGGAGAGGTCAATTCCCGATTTGAGGATCTGGGAGGGGTCAATTCCCCATTTGAGGATCTGGGAGGGGTCAATTCCCCATTTTAGGTTTTTATAAGGGTCAATTCCCAATTTAGAGTTTTTAGAGGATTCAATTCCCTTTCAAGGAATTAGAGAGCTACATCCCCACAAACTGTACATCAATGCAAAGAACAAAGACCGCGATTTCAGTAGCCCAGTTTCTCATTCAATGCCGTAGTCCCGTCTCCGGTCTGATCTGTCGGGGGCAGCCAGAGCGCGTAGTCCGGATCTGTTGCGTCATAGCCTCCGGTGACGTCATCGAATTGGGACTGCCCCGACGCGGCCGTTTGATGATTTCGTCGGCGTTTCTTAGAAGATGCCGACTCAGACGTCGAAGATGACGTCATCGGAGGCGGACGAGGCGGAGCGGCCGGAGCGGCTGGTTCGTCGACCTCGTCTAGCCACCCGGGTCTGCGAAGCTTCGACGCCGACAAAGTCTTTGTTGAAGTCTTTGTTAAAGTCTTTGTCGGCGCTGTTAGGGTCATACGAATTGGAGCATTGACATCAACGCTTTGAGCTTCTTTAGCTTCTTCTGTTGCTGCTTCTGGCTGCTTTTCAATTGCGTCTCCTTCTTCCGGCTTCTCAATCGCCGGCTTCTCCGGTTCCTCCTCATCCTCGTCGACTTCTTCGCCCACAAATTCGCGCATTTTTGGCGGCTCCGGCGGCTGACTGGCTAGCCGCCTCGCCCTCGTGGCCTCGCCAATCTTGGACAGGTCAGCCGGCCTGGCCTTCTCCAGCATCCGGCGCGCCACCGCCGATTCTTTCTTGGCGGCCATCAGCCTTAGTCGCATCCGGGTTCTGGTGGACTGATCCAAGCCACCGGAACGGATGCTGCGCATGTACTCTTCCAGCTCGTCAAGCTGGCCGCCTTGACCCGCTGCCGACGCCGCTTTAGATTTGGCTTTGGCCGCTTCAGCGGCAGCCGCCTCGAGCTTGGCTTCGAGTTCGGCGATCTCCGAGTCCAAAGCCTGGCAGCGGGCCGTCAGCTGGTCGAAGGTGACAGCGGCCGCAACGTTGGGTGCAGCAGCAGCCGACGACGAAGCGGCGGCCATTCGCGAACGACGCTTGGCCTCCAGCTGGCCCGTCCGGTCCAGGAAGGTGTCCTCGTCGTCCTCGTAGAAATCATTCTCGGCTAGACGTCGAAGCCGCCTCTCCCGACTGCTGCCGGCTGTTGACGAGGCGCCGTCGAGCTCCAGCTCGCCCATGCGGTCCAGCAGGCGGCAGGCGGCCAAGGCGCAGGCAGCGATGGCGTCGCGTTTCCGCGTCCCCGGCGGCATCGGCGCCTCCGCCGATTCGGGACGACCGTCCGGACCGTCAACGGGCAGTTCGAGGCGGCAGCAGAGTAGGCGTCCGCCGCCGGCGGCGCCTCGGCGAAGGTCTTCGTCATCGTCGGGCTCGCCGGTGGGCGCTTCGATTTTGAATTGCGGCGCCTCCAGGCCCTGGCGATCGTACCAGGCGCGCAGGAACTTCAGCGGGTCGGCAGTGTAGGCCTCCGAGTGCGACGAGGGCGCGTCTGCCATCGAACTGGAGCCGATGAGGTGGTGGAGGGAGTGATTCTGGCCTAGATTGAGGATCTCAGAGTGACTCAATCCTAGATTGGGGATCTCATAGAGTGACTCTCTGCTAGAGTGAGGATCCCACAGAGTGACTCTCTGCCAGAGTGAGGAGCTCACAGAGTGACTCTATCCTAGAGTGAGGATCCCACAGAGTGACTCTCTGCTAGAGTGAGGATCCCACAGAGTGACTCTATCCTAGAGTGAGGATCTCACAGAGTGACTCTATCCTAGAGTGGGGATCTCACAGAGTGACAGTATCCTAGAGTGAGGATCTCACAGAGTGACTCTATCCTAGAGTGAGGATCTCACAGAGTGACTCTAGATCGAGGATCTCATAGAGTGACTTTATTCTAGAGTGAGAATCCCACAGAGTGACTCTATCATAGATTGAGGATCTCAGAGTGACTCGATCCTAGAGTGAGGATCTCACAGAGTGACTCTATCCTAGATTGGGGATCTCATAGAGTGACTCTCTGCTAGAGTGAGGATCCCACAGAGTGACTCTCTGCTAGAGTGAGGATCCCACAGAGTGACTCTCTGCTAGAGTGAGGATCCCACAGAGTGACTCTATCCTAGTGAGGATCTCACACAGTGACTCTCTCCGAGATTGAGGATCTCACAGAGTGACTCTATCCTAGAGTGAGAATTTTAGAGAGTGACTATCCTAGAGTGAGTTAATCACAAAATGACCCTCCTAGATAGAGGATCTCGTAGAGTGACTCTCTGCTAGAGTGAGGATCTCAGAGAGTGACTCTATACTAGATTAAGGATCTCACAGTGACTATCCAATGTCGAGAATCCAAAAGTGAGAAGAGACAGCATTCTATGATAGATAAACATTCCTGTGAGGCGGAGGCAGTTCAAACGGTAGAGAAGTCAGAGCCAACAATTTTTCAAATGAGTTTATGGAGGAAAAAAACGCTTTGAAATTTTATCCGAATTGATTACAAAGCCGTCCAAAAAAGGAATGTTGCCTTCCTTTGGAAAAAAAATTTCGATAAAAATTATACAACAAAAAAGAGAACAATTTTGAGGGTGGAGATAAAATTGAAAAGAAAGCAATCCCTTAAAAATAAAGATAATTGCTCAGTCCCAGGTGTTTCAGACTCGGCAAAAAAATCAAATAATTATTCAATGAAATTTTTTGGAATTCTTACATAAAATCTACCGAATTTTTTCAGAATAACCAGCCACAGATACCGGAAAATGTGGCCACTCAAAAATGACTGCTTCATTTTTTGAAACTTAGTTTTTCAAAACCAAAAAACCAAAAAACTGAGGGTGTCAGATCCAAATACGTGAGTGTCAGATCCAAATATGAAGGTGTCAGATCCAAATATGAGAGTGTCAGATCCAAATATGAGAGTGTCAGATCCAAATATGAGGGTGTCAGATCCAAATATAAGAGTGTCAGATCCAAATACGTGAGTGTCAGATCCAAATATGAGGGTGTCAGATCCAAATATGAAGGTGTCAGATCCAAATATGAGAGTGTCAGATCCAAATATGAGAGTGTCAGATCCAAATATGAGGGTGTCAGATCCAAATATGAGAGTGTCAGATCCAAATACGTGAGTGTCAGATCCAAATATGAGGGTGTCGGATCCAAATATGAAGGTGTCAGATCCAAATATGAGAGTGTCAGATCCAAATATAAGAGTGTCAGATCCAAATATGAGGGCGTCGGATCCAAATATGAGGGTGTCAGATCCAAATATGAAGGTGTCAGATCCAAATATGAGAGTGTCAGATCCAAATATGAGAGTGTCAGATCCAAATATGAAGGTGTCAGATCCAAATATGAGAGTGTCAGATCCAAATATGAGGGTGTCAGATCCAAATATAAGAGTGTCAGATCCAAATATGAGGGCGTCGGATCCAAATATGAAGGTGTCAGATCCAAATATGAGGGTGTCAGATCCAAATATAAGAGTGTCAGATCCAAATATGAGGGCGTCGGATCCAAATATGAGGGTGTCAGATCCAAATATGAGGGTGTCAGATCCAAATATGAGGGCGTCGGATCCAAATATGAGGGTGTCAGATCCAAATATGAGAGTGTCAGATCCAAATATGAGGGCGTCGGATCCAAATATGAGGGCGTCGGATCCAAATATGAGGGTGTCAGATCCAAATATGAGGGTGTCAGATCCAAATATGAGGGTGTCAGATCCAAATATGAGGGTGTCAGATCCAAATATGAGGGTGTCAGATCCAAATGGGACGGTGTCAGATCCAAATATGAGGATATTGGACCAAAAAACTGAGGGTGTCAGATCCAAATATGAGGGTGTCAGATCTAAATATGAAGGTGTCAGATCCAAATACGAGGGTGTCAGATCTAAATATGAGGGTGTCAGATCTAAATATGAAGGTGTCAGATCCAAATATGAGGGTGTCAGATCTAAATTTGAAGGTGTCAGATCCAAATACGAGGGTGTCAGATCTAAATTTGAAGGTGTCAGATCCAAATACGAGGGTGTCAGATCCAAATACGAGGGTGTCAGATCTAAATATGAGCTTGTCAGATCTAAATATGAAGGTGTCAGATCCAAATACGAGGGTGTCAGATCTAAATTTGAAGGTGTCAGATCCAAATACGAGGGTGTCAGATACAAATTTGAAGGTGTCAGATCCAAATACGAGGGTGTCAGATCTAAATTTGAAGGTGTCAGATCCAAATACGAGGGTGTCAGATCCAAATACGAGGGTGTCAGATCCAAATATGAGCTTGTCAGATCTAAATATGAAGGTGTCAGACCTAAAACTGAGCGCATCAAAGCCTCAATCTCGGAGTCAGGAGTTAAAAAAGGTTAAAGAAATCGGAGGTTAAAAAAATCAGGAGTTAAAGCAAATAAAAACAAAAACTCACCCGTCAGTGCCGCCATCTCTAACCAACATCCGCCCCTGTTCATCGAATTCTTCGACTTCTTCAACAGCGTCTTCGGCGAAGCCCCAAGTGCAGCCACCGCCGCCTCCGCCGCCGCCGACCTCTCGGCCGTTAGGGTCGCCGGAGTCAGACGCTGCCTGCTGCTTCAGCTGCTGCTCAAGGCGCTTTCTAGAATCACAGAGTAGAAAAAATGCAAAAAATGATTCTAAAATACTAAGAAATCTTGTATAAACCCTAAACGCCTACTTTCAGTATTATATAAATCTAAAAACAAGGTGGTCTAGAGGCGTTGCTTAAGATAGCTTAGGGGCGATTCTAAAGGTGGTTTAGGGGGCGATTCTAAAGGTGGTTTAGGGGGCGATTCTTAAGATAGCTTAGGGGCAATTCTAAAGGTGGTTTAGGGGGCGATTCTTAAGATAGCTTAGGGGCGATTCTAAAGGTGGTTTAGGGGGCGATTCTAAAGGTGGTTTAGGGGGCGATTCTTAAGATAGCTTAGGGGCGATTCTAAAGGTGGTTTAGGGGGCGATTCTAAAGCTGGTTTAGGGGGCGATTCTTAAGGTGGTTTAGGGGGCGATTCTAAAGGTGGTTTAGGGGGCGATTTTAAGGTGGTTTAGGGGGCGATTCTTAAGATAGCTTAGGGGCGATTCTAAAGGTGGTTTAGGGGGCGATTCTTAAGGTGGTTTAGGGGGCGATTCTTAAGATAGCTTAGGGGCGATTCTAAAGGTGGTTTAGGGGGCGATTCTTAAGATAGCTTAGGGGCGATTCTAAAGGTGGTTTAGGGGGCGATTCTAAAGGTGGTTTAGGGGGCGATTATATAGGTGGTTTAGGGGGCGATTTTAAAGGTGTTTTAGGGGGCGATTCTAAGGGAGGTTTAGGGGGCGATTTTAAAGGTGTTTTAGGGGGCGATTCTAAGGGAGGTTTAGGGGACGATTCTAAGGGTGGTTTAGGGGGCGATTCTATAGGTGGTTTAGGGGGCGATTTTAAAGGTGTTTTAGGGGGCGATTCTAAGGGAGGTTTAGGGGTCGATTCTAAGGGTGGTTTAGGGGGCGATTCTATAGGTGGTTTAGGGGGCGATTTTAAAGGTGTTTTAGGCGGCGATTCTAAGGGAGGTTTAGGGGGAGATTCTAAAGGTGGTTTAGGGGGCGATTCAAAAGGTGTTTAGGGGGCGATTCTAAAATATTATAGCATATGATTCTGACGGAAATCACCTGTCTCTTCGCTCCTTCAACTGGGTATAGGTGAGCTGAGACTCGGGCTCCCGATCGCTCTCAGGCCCGTGCAGCACCAACAGCCTAGTGCTGCCAGCCAGCCTGATCACGTGACCAACCCTCAGCCGCCTGTACTGCATCGGCTGCAGCTTTACTTTGTTAACGAAAGTGCAGTGCGTGCTGCCTAGATCGATCAGATACCAGCCGGATGGATAGCGGGTCGAGTTGTCAGTTAAGTCGCCAGTTTGAGAGTCTGAAGTTTTTGAGCCACCGCTGTACTGTAGGACTGCGTGATGCCTGCAATGGCGGCGAGGTTTCGGGATTTGAAGACTGGAAAAGGATCTTTTGATGATAAATATGATGATCTTTGACTCGAGGATTGAAGGGGATTAGAAGGCGATTCTCCTAAGGGGATTCAAGAGAGAGAGGACGCTCGTAGAGGGAGATTCCATAAAGGGGATTAGAGGGAGATTCCCTGAAGGGGATTAGAGGAAGATTCCCTGAAGGGGATTACAGGGAGATTCCCTGAAGGGGATTAGAGGGAGATTCCCTGAAGGGGATTAGAGGGAGATTCCTGTTAGCTATCTATATATGATATTAGTTAATTAGACACTCAATTCCTCCGTGCAATGGTCTATGGCCAAACCGTGCCTAGTGATACAGTTTCATTTATACGAGCAGAGATGCTCAACATTAAATATATATTAAGCACGCTAATAAAAAAGCTCAACTGGAGCACAAATGGATTGCTAGCTAGAGGCTAGTCTGAAATAACTATTGGCTTGACTCCTTCAACCTCCCAAAGTAACACTGGCGACGAGGACGTGTTGAAGTACGCATTCATCGCACAACTTGGAAAGAAAGCGTTTAACCTGATTGCTGACGCGTCACTTCCGGACAAACCGGAAGATAAGACGTTCGAGGACCTGAAGGAACTGCTTGAAAAGGAGACGCAAGCGACAAAGTCAGGACTGGCTTACAGGTACACATTTCACCACCTAAAACAAGAAGATGGAGAAGACTCGTCCGCTTTCGCTAGGAAGCTTCGTCAGGCCGCAGAGAACTGTGAATTCACCGACCTAAATGAAAGACTGCGCGACCAGTTCGTGTTTGGCCTGGCCAACAAGGATATCGTAAGGAAGCTCCTAACGGAAAAACTCAAGGATCTCACACTGGAGAAGGTGAAGGCTGTGGCCAGTGCCTGTGAAGCCGTCGCGCGCGGTGAAAAGCAGATGAAAGGGAGCGATGTCCTGATGATCAATAACTGCAAGGCGACCCCAAAGCGTAAACCAGACACACGACCGAAGGATCCCAAGGCCCATCAGTCCAACAGCAAGTGGAATCAACGGAGCCAAGGTGATCAAATCAAATGCTTTTGTTGTGGTAAAGACGGACATCACAAGGATGTCTGCCAGCATCGTTCAAAAACGTGTTTGACCTGTGGCAAAGCTGGTCATCTTAAAGCCGTGTGCAAATCAAACAACGCGAGAGCAAATCAAGGATCATGGAGGACGGACAAGGTGAGAGCAATCGAGCCCAAGCAAAACCCACCTAAATCGGAAGGTACATTCGATCGCATCTTCTCAGTAACCAGTGAGAACAAAGAAAGTTTAGGCGGACACCGAATAACCAGGCTATTGGTCGTAAACGGGGTCAATCTCCACATGATTTTGGACACGGGATCAGTATCATCATTTGTACCGCTAAAGGTGTATCAAAGCTTCCTGGAGAAGCCCGAGCTTAAGTCTACTGCCCGAAGGTTCACAGCCTACCAAGGCGACCCGGTGTGCGTCCTGGGAGAACTAATAGAGTGGAGCAAGGTGGAAACTTCGCTAATTTACCTTTATTTGTCGTAGACCACCCAGATGCGGAGCAGATTTACGGACTCGACTGGATTTCAGTGTTAGAGCCGGAGCTGTACAAAACCATAGCCCGAGGAGGAAATTTCAGCACAAGCAAAGGAACAGCTCAATCTTCTATGTGTCCGGTTGATGGAGTCAAGGTGTCGTTAACAGTCAAGCCGGGAGCAAAACCAGTTTTCTGCAAGCCCAGACAAATTCCATACGGAATCCTGGCGGACGTAAAGAGCGAACTCAAGAGAATGGAGTCCCATGGCCTACTGGAGAAAGTGCAATCGAGTGAATGGGCCACTCCAATAGTCTGTGTCAGAAAGCAATCCGGTAAGATCAGAATTTGCGGTGATTACAAGGTAACGCTTAACCCGGTTCTAAAGGACATGGTATCGACTACACCTTCGATTGACGAAGTAATGTCCAGGCTAGGGCGAGCCAGAAGATTTTCAACATTAGACCTCACTAATGCCTATCTGCAATTGCCAGTCGACACAGAGACCAGTCTTATGCAGACCTGGAGTACTCCTTTTGGCCTATACCGCCCGACCGCTCTCGCTTACGGTGTTAAGCAGGCACCAGCAATTTTCCAATCGTACATGGACAAGCTCCTGCTAAACCTCGAAGGTGTGGTGTCCTACCAAGATGACATTCTTATCTGGGGAGAGAATCAGGCAATTCACGATGAGCGGCTTAACAACGTGATGAAAATTATCAAGGAGAACGGACTGCAAATAAATATGGACAAGTGCGTGGTAAACACACCGTCAATTAAATTCCTGGGTTTTGAAATCAGTGCAGACGGCATTCGACCCTTAAAGGAGAAAACAGAAGCGATTGCTGGACTGAAAGAGCCTACTGATCTAAAACAGCTTCAAGAATTTATTGGAATGGTTGATTTTTACGGTCGATGCGTTCCAAATCTGGCTACGTTGAAGGAGCCGCTGACCAATCTTACAAGGTCAGGCGTGCCCTGGGCATGGGGAAGGCAGGAACGCTGCGCTTTCAATGCCATCAAGGACAAACTATACCATGCAGGACTACTCAAGCCGTTTGACCCAGCTGACATGGCTATACTTACTACTGACGCTTCACCAGTTGGACTAGGTGCTGTGCTGGAGCAGTCGTCAGGACCTGTTCTGTTTATCTCGAAGAAGGAGAAGGAGAACTAACGCGAGCGGAGCGCAACTACGCTCAAATCGAGAGGGAAGCTCTCGCAATTATCTGGGCTGTAAAACGTCTTCATAAGTATTTACTGGGACGCAAGTTTGTGCTCAGAACAGATCACCACCCGCTCAAGTTTCTGTTTGACCCTGGAAAGGCGTTGTCCACAGTTGCCGCGGCTAGGCTACAACGGTGGGCGATTACTCTCATGGAATACGACTACATCATTGAATGTAAACGATCTGAAGAAATCCCGGTTGCCGATGCCCTATCTCGATTGAACAACAGCGCCGCGGAGTACGAGCAGTTCGATGTCAGCTCTATACAGGACAGCCTGCTCGATATTCCGATCAACAAGGAGCAGCTCAGGTGCAAATCCATGATGGATAAAGAGTTGCGACAGCTTTTTCCACTTGTCAAGCACGGCTGGACAGCACGAGGGATTCAGAAACTGCCCACATACGCACGATTTCGAGATGAATTGGTAATTGAACATGGTGTTTTATACAGAGGCTTGCGACTTCTGATTCCGAAGGACGAGCGTCAGAGGGTGCTACAACTACTTTACGAGGGCCATGTAAGTGCAGACAAAATGAAGTCCATCGCCAGGCAGTGCGTCTTGTGGCCAGGCATAGACTCAGATGTGACACTGCACGCAAAGCGATGCCCTGCCTGCCAGGCGAACAAGGACCATGGGTCAACAATTCAATGGACTTCATGGCCGGAGGAGAATGAAAAGTGGTCAAGAGTGCATGCTGATTATGCAGGACCATTCAAGGGAGACAAGTACTTACTTGTACTCGTCGATGCCTATAGCAAGTGGGCCGAAGTACACGTTGCACAGTCAACTACATCGGCAGAAACTATCCGGCGGTTTCGAAGAACATTCTCGCAAGAGGGAGTCCCAGCAACCTTAGTCACGGACAACGGACCACAATTCACTTCTGCAGAGATGGAAGGATGGCTGAAGGGAGTCGGCTGCAGACACGTGCTTACGCCTCCGTACCACCCTCGATCAAACGGACTGGCCGAAAGATTTGTCAGAGACCTGAAGAACCATGTACGAGCATCCGGGACGGACGACGATCTTCAGACCAGTGTGGACCGTTTTTTGCTGCAATACAGGAACTCGCGTCACTCAACGACAGGCAAGGCACCCGCGGAGCTGATGAGAGGACATCTATTACGTACGGCAACCCTGTCCTTGGCAAAGGAACCAGTGTGGGTGAAGACCTAAAAGCACGAAATGGAGAAGTGGAAACCTGGCGAGGTCGTCGCGAGAGAAGTTAAGGCGATCGTGGGAGTGCAACTCGACGACGGCACATGCGGTCGTTATCATTTGGAGCAGACCAAGCCAAGGATTCCATCAGAGAATCCTGCGACCGAATCACGTCAGACGAATGTTCCCAGAGATGCTGCCGATCCAACTGACGATAAAACGACTACGGAAGCAAGACAGCTAGGGACAGGTCATCCCAGCAAGCGCACGCGAAAAGCTCCAGACAGGCTTCATTATTCTACTATGGGAAGACCTGATGGCACTTGACTGATGGTGCGAATTCTCGTACATGTACTGTGACAAGACTACAGGGGAGGAGTGTTAGCTATCTATATATGATATTAGTTAATTAGACGCTCAATTCCTCCGTGCAATGCTCTATGGCCAAACCGTGCCTAGTGATACAGTTTCATTTATACGAGCAGAGATGCTCAACATATTAAGCACGCTAATAAAAAAGCTCAACTGGAGCACAAATGGATTGCTAGCTAGAGGCTAGTCTGAAATAACTATTGGCTTGTCTCCTTCAATCTCCCAAAGTAACAATTCCCTGAAGGGGATTAGAGGGAGATTCCCTGAAGGGGATTATAGGGAGATTCTCTGAAGGAGATTCGAGGAAGATTCCCTGAAGGGGATTAGAGGGAGATTCTCTGAAGGGGATTAGAGGGAGATTCCCTGAAGGGGATTAGAGGGAGATTCCCTGAAGGGAATTAGAGGGCGATTCTTTTAAGGGGCGATTTCCTAAAAGGGTTACAGGGCGATTCCCCAAAGTGGATAATAGGTCGATTCATTAAAGGGGATTAGAGATCGAGTCTCCGCAGGCGATTAAAAGGCGATTCTTTAAAGGGATATGGAAAGATTTTTTTATAGGATTAGAAGGCGACTACTTAAGAAAGACGCGAAGGGGGATTATCTAGACAACTAACCAAGCCCCACACCAGCAACCAACCTAGACAGTGAGGGATGCTCCAATTTCAGATGACAATCAGTCTGCCGACCAATTAAGAGCCAGCTGCGCTGCTGCAAATCCACGGTGTCGACTTCAACGCCGGATTTGAGCACCTGCAGTGAGTAGGGCTCGGGACAGGGGGCGCCCCAGGCTGGCTGGATGTAAGATGTGGAACTGTCCTGCGGCTTGTTGCTAGGCTGAGCCGGTTTCTCTTTATTATCCAGTTCCGCTTCTGCTAGTTGAGGCTTTTTTACGTTGTCTTTGTTTTCAATTAAATCTTTGTTTTCAATTGAATCTTTGTTTTCAATCGGCGATTGCGACTGTTGTTGCTGGGGTTTTAAACGTTTCTTATTTAATACGGGCAGAGCCGATGTCTGAGGCATTTTGAACACAATCGGCTGCCTCACGGCGCCAGTCTCGCTGTCTGCATTGGAAGGTTCGGAGTTCGATTCTGTTGATTGATTTGTTGTAGAATTTTCGGTTGCTGACTGTTCTTTTGTATTAGAGTCGTCTGAAGATGACATTTTGGACTGCCGCGCTTAAAAATGAAAGTTTCTGAAAAATAAAAATTTGGGTTGAAAAAATTTACAAATTATTCCATCTAAAAATTTTAAGCCTCAAAAGGATTGCATCGTTACGTCAAACGCCTACGCAAGATGACAGATAGGGGTTTGTGTAGATCAAAGATGGTGTTAAAGGGCTAAAGTGGTTTAGTGCTTTTGTACACTTGCACAGGGCTAGAGTTGATGTACATTGGTAGAAGGGTTTTTTTGAAGTATATTGATATCAGGGGTAGGGTTTTAGCACATCTTTGCAAGTCAAAGTGCTACATTTCATTCAGTTAAGGGTAACGGTTAAAGTACATCTAGATAAGGTTAAGGGTTTAAGTACATCCAGATAAGGGTACGGGTTAAAGTACATTCAGATAAGTGGTGGGATGAATTACATGCAGATAAGGGTACGGATCAAAGTACATCCCCATAGGGGTAAGCTTTGAAGTGCATCCAGATAAGGGTGAGGATTAAAGTACATCCAGATAAGGGCAAGGATTAAAGTACATCCAGATAAGGGTGAGGATTAAAGTACATCCGATAAGGGTAAGGGTTAAAGTACATCCACATAATGGTAAGGTTTAAAGGACATCCAGATTGTTATATATGATATATGTCTTTGCCTTAACACTAGGCGTTGGGCTGCTGCGATGGCAAGCCAAGTTGAAATGAATATATTTGAGTGACTGTCACAGCTCGAGCATCTCAGAGGTCAGTGCCATAGAAAGCATAATATAAGTTATAATCTATATAAGTAAGTTCATCTACATCATCTCCCTTTTGGAGTCATTGCGCCCTAATTACTCAATAAAATTCACTTTCGAATGTCCCAGCCGACTGTACTTGAATCGAACTGGTGGGATGCCTTTCGTTGACCTTGTGCTACTCCGAAGTTTCTCTGTAGGCTCCAGATTACGCTGCCCTTGATCGTTCGTCTTAGCACTGTCGCGATCCACTTTATTCGACGATCGCAAGTCGTCAGCGGTCAATGGTAGCACTGGCCGTATGTAGACGCGGTTTCTCCGTAATATTCGGCCGCTAGCTAATTTGATCAGGTAATCGCGGTGTTTTCCAACTTCCACTACCACGCCCCTCCGTTGCCACAGCTTTGTTGTCGGATCTTGTAGAACCACAGTCGAGCCAATTCTAATTCCTAGGAGGCTTCTTTTGGACTTGTTGTATCTCTGCGTCACATTTTCGTAAGTTTCCATTGCAGTTTGCTCCATCTGTTGAATAGTGTTGAACCACTCGGAGTGAAAACTTCGTCGATGAGCAGGAAGTGAATCTCTTGCTGGGTGCCCATACAGCATGATGGAAGGAATACGCCCGTCGTACATGGGGGTATTTCTGTAAATCAATACTCCTTCTGCCATCTTGTCTTTGTCTATATCGTTGTTCTGATAATCCCAGGATCCTCGAATGATTTTCTTGGCGGACTTCACTGCAGCTTCAGCTCTTCCATTACTTTGATGGTAATAGGGTGATGAAAATCTGGACTCGACTCCCCACCTTTTTAAAAAGTTGACAAAGGCACTTGCTTTGAATTGCGGGCCTGAGTCTGACCAGAACGCTTCCGGTACGGCTGTTTGACAAAAAAGTTCACGACACGCGTTAATAAGCTTGTGAACCGGAGCATTCTGTCCAAAATTCCAGATATTGATCCAGCCAGAATATCCATCCACCATCACAAGGAATTGCCTGCCGCGGTGTTCGCAAAAGTCCGCATGAACTTCTTGGAAACATCTTTCTGGCATCTTTCTCTGAATCATCGGCTCTCTAGTCTGACTTGGTCGAGTTTCTTGACAAGCTTTGCACTGTTTAATCGTGTCATCAATCTGGCGTTACATACCAGGCCAAAATATGATCAGCCTTGCTCTTGCTTTGGTCTTAGTAGCACCTTGATGACTTGCATGCAGAGTTTTTAAGATTTCTCGTCGCAATTCTTTAGGAATGATGCACCTGCACCCATTGAGAATGATTCCATTTTCGACCACGAGCTTATGTCTTACATGCCAGTATGGTCGTAGACTGACTGGTAGATTAGCTTTGTCGTTTGGAAACCCGTTCTCGATTACTCGGATGAGCTCCTGCATTTCTGAGTCTTTCTTTACATGTTCTTGTACTCTCTTCATTTTAAGATCAATTTCGGTATCTTCCATTGCCATAATCAACAGACTCACGCTGCTTAGCGCCTGATTCATCAATCTGGTCCTCTTCAGTCGCATTTGCAATAGGGGCTCTGGATAATGCATCGGCGTCAACGTTGTCTTTTCCTCGAACCCACTTTGCATCATAGTTATAGCGATTAAGCTTGGCGCGAAGGCGCTGTAGCCTTGGGTTCTCAATTTGGTCTAGTTGATAGCCGTTTAATATCGGAATAAGTGGCTTGTGATCCGTCACGATTTGAAATGAAGGCAGTCCTTCTAGGAACAAACGACACTTTTGTGTAGCCCACACTATTGCAAGCAACTCGAGCTCGATCATAGCATATCGCGTTTCTGCATCTGCCAAAAATCGTGATCCTGCCTGAACCATTCGCCAAATGCCATCCGCTTGTTGCTGTTTGAGAACGAATCCAAGTCCTCTTAGTCTTGATGCATCTGTATGTAATGCGGTTGGCCTCTTGTGATCATAATATGCCAACGACGGAGCCTTGGCTAGCTGAATTCGTGCTTTCTCAAAGGCTTTTTGATGCTCCTCGTTCCAAATGAATGCATTTTTTGCACTTAAAAGAGGTCTTAGCGTCGAGGTACATTCGGCAATTGAGTCGGTGAACGGTCCGATTTGGTTTACTAGACCCATGAATGCACGTAGCTCTGTGATGTTAGATGGTTCTGGAAATTGAGCAATTGCTGCTGTCATGTCCGGGTCCACTTGATAACAGTTCGGTGATAGCAAAAATCCAGCAAACTTGACACTTTTCCGGGCAAAAACGAACTTTTTCTTATTCAGTGCAATGCCAGTTTCATCACATCTTCTTAGAAATTCACGAACAGCTTGGACGTGACTATCGTAGTCGGCACTTGCGATTATGCAGTCGTCCACGATGTGGCGAGTGTCTTTCAGGTCTTGCAACACACTGTCCAGTCTCTGGTTGTAATATTCGGAAATCGAGCTAATACCGAAAGGTGCCATCCTGAACATATACCGGCCGAATGGCGTAATAAATGTCGTCAGAGGCATACTGTCCTCATGAAGCGTTACTTGATGGTATCCTTTCAAGGCATCGACTACTGTAAACCATTCTGCTTTAGACACATTGGTGCTGGCAACGACTTCTAGTGGTGTTGGTGATTGATATCGAGGCCTCATGACATACTTGTTGATTTCACGAAAGTCCACGCAAAGACGAATTTGATCCGAGCCTTTCTTCGGAGCTACGACTATCGGAGCACACCATGGGGTAGGCTCAGTAACTTTACGAATTATTTGCTGCGCTTCCAAGGCGTCTAGCTCGGTCTTGAGCTTTTCATGCAGTGGCAGTGGTAACCGACGTGGCGTCTTTACGGAGAATGGGATCGCGTCTTTTTTTAGCACGATCAAAAATTTTTCGCCCTTCATTGGTCGAATTTCTCCATCGAACACCCTCGGGAACTCTTGGATTAAATCCAGTTCTGTGCTTCTTCTTCCGTTATTCGTCAGAACTGTGCTTATCTGACTCGGGAAATCTTGGGGAATGATTCCCAGTTTTCTACAGCTTTGCCAGGACAGCACTGGTGCGACCAAGTTCTTCAACACGTGGATGCTTGTCACTGCGTGCTTCCTGTTCAGCGTTATCGTGGCGAAGAAACTGCCATTGCTCGTGATTAACTGCACACTGGCTGATTTAGGCATTATTGGATCATGCCTCAGTTGAGGAATGGGGATGTGAAGCTTCTTGCAATCACATTCACGAATTGCATCAATATTAGATCCCGTGTCGGGCATCATTTGCAGTTGCTCCCCGTTGATCCAAACTGTAACCATTGGGGTTGCGGGTTCCAGTGTAGCAACCAAAGTCGATACTCTTGGTGGTCGCTTCTTATCGGGCTGACCACTATTGCGATTGGACCGGCATACGGAGCCAAAGTGCCCAATGCGACCGCAGTTAAAGCACTTTTTGTCCTTAGCAGGGCATTCCGAGCGCTGGTGTCGCCCTTTGCCACAAGCAGTGCACTTCTTAGTGTCTGGGGCCTTTGAGCTAGCCCTAGCTGGAGTTTTTCCTCTGTACTTTCGCACGGCCGACACTTGAGAATCTCGTTCTTTTGGTTCTCAGATGCTTCTTCAGATCGGCAGATCGCGAGGGCAGCAGCAAGTGAAAGGTCTGGTTGTGTGAGAAGACGCTTCACTGTCTCGGGATTTCGCACTTGCACGTACGCATCAAATCCCTTAATTGCATTACGTAATCGTTGAAGTTTTCTCCATCGTTTTGCTGTCGTTTCCAAAATCTATTTCTTTCCACAATGATGTTAACCTGTCCGAGCACGTGTTCTCTAATTGCGTCCTTGACTACTTCTGGGTCCTTGAACTGCTGGTCGGTCAGTGGGAGGTTCTTGTACTTTGTGAAGGTTGCAGAAGTAAACGCATTTAACATACAAGCTCTTCGAGCTGCCATCTTTTTCTGAGCAACAGTATTGCCATCTGTTCTGTCTCGCTGGATGTTGACCGCGTCGAAGTATGCCTCTAGGGTGGCTTTCCAGGCGTCAAAGTCGTCAATCGTATCCACTGACAGATCTAAACGGGGAATGTGCAATCCAGGCAACGACAGTTTGAGCTCTGTTTGTTCAGATGCCGCTGCTGCTGCTGTCCGATCTGAGGGCCGGTCTTGTCGTGGCGGTGATGCCGAAGTGGAGCGCTGCTGCCGTTTTGGGGGCATCGTGCGGTTTCGTCACGAGCTGCTTTTAGAAGCTTGCGGTGCCTGCTTGCGATGCCATGTTATATATGATATATGTCTTTGCCTTAACACTAGGCGTTGGGCTGCTGCGATGGCAAGCCAAGTTGAAATGAATATATTTGAGTGACTGTCACAGCTCGAGCATCTCAGAGGTCAGTGCCATAGAAAGCATAATATAAGTTATAATCTATATAAGTAAGTTCATCTATATCACAGATAAGGGTAAGGTTTAAAGTACATCCACATAAGGGTAAGGTTTAAAGTACATCCCGATAAGGGTAAGGGTTTAAGTACATACAGATAAGGGTAAGTTTAAAAGTACATCCGATAAGGGTAAGGGTTAAAGTACATCCACATAATGGTAAGGTTTAAAGTACATCCAGATAAGGGTAAGGTTTAAAGTACATCCCGATAAGGGTAAGGGTTTAAGTACATCCAGATAAGGGCATTCCAAATTTGATGGGGCATCTAATAGATGATTAAGAGTATTTTGAACAGGGCACGATATTAAAAGTTTGCACTGTTGATTCGAAAATTTACTAATTTCACCTTATTTTTATTATTTAATAATAATAAATAAAAAGAAGCGAGGTTAAGCAGATTAATAAATATGCATATTATCAAGAGTGTCATCTTTATTAAAAAAATAAAAAAACGAATTAAATCGAGTCACCAAGCACAGCCCGATCGTCAGCCTCAGCAGGTTCAACAACGGCCACCCCGACAGACCGACACACAACTCGCAGAATGATTTCAACAGCCCAGGCGCCAGCATCGGGCAGTCGACTAGTCGAATTGTCAGCTTCGAGGACATCAACGCCAACGTAGGCGGCTCGACCGGCTCGGGGTTTCATGCTGGCCGTAGCAACGGCGCCTTGGCGAGCCAGCTGAACCGCTCGAGGCAGCCTTTGCCACGCATCATCGGGTGACAACGACAAAATCGTTGAAGAATCAAACGCGTCTAAGAAAGCGTAGACGGTGTCTAGCATGGTTCGATCGCCGCGTCTAGCTAGGCCAGCCTCGGATACGGCGTAGACAGCGGCGGCCAGAGCGACAAGCCAATGTCGAACATCTGACGGCGGCTGTCGCATTGAAGCAGCCGCTGCAGCCAAGCCGATGCCAAAAAGAGCGCCGGAACTGCCGCCCATATCGGTTTGGGCCGCATTAGACAACAGAGTCAATAAACGCTTGGGTCCTATGGTTGCTAGGCCGCCTTTCTCTTGGTTGCTATGGAGTAAATTTCGCATAGCAACCGCTCCACGGTACATCGTGTCGCCGCAATCGCCGTCGCCCAGGCCTCCGGCGGAGTCAAGACGATTTAGAATTGATCGAGCGTCGATCAGGGCATCGGCGACGGCTGCTAAGCACGCGTGGGCGGTTCGGGCAGACTCGTCCGAGGGCCAGGCTAAGCTGTCAATGACGCCGTCCGGTGTTGAATCGGATTCCATTGGGAGCGGCTGCAATTCTAACTGATCCAGCGATTGAGCGCCTGGCAACGAACCGGCTGGCCACCTAGGAGGAGGGGATTCATGGGATTTGGGAATATTATAGTTTAACCGATTTTATCTGTGATTTGAAATGTTACAGCCTAGTAACTATGGTTACTATAACTCAAGTAGGTTAGTAGCCATGAACATTTGCACTGCTGTAGCCTAGTAACCATGGGGATTCGAACTCATGTAGCCTAGTAAACATGGGGATTCAAACTCATGTAGCCTAGTAACCATGGGGATTCAAACTCATGTAACCTAGTAACCATGGGGATTCAAACTCATGTAGCCTAGTAACCATGGGAATTCGAAATCATGTAGCCTAGCAACCATGGGGATTAGAACTCCCGTAGCCTAGTTACCATGGGGATTCGAACTCATGTAACCTTGCAAACAAGTGTATTCGAACTCATGTAGCCTAGTAACCAAGGTGATTCGAACTCGTGTAACCTAGCAAACAAGGGTATTCGAACTAATGTAGCCTAGTAACCATGGGGATTAGAACTCCCGTAGCCTAGTAACCATGGGAATTTAAACTCATGTAGCCCAGCAACCATGAGTATTCGAACTTATGTAGCCTACTTACCATGGGGATTGAAACTCATGTGGCCTAGTAGCCAGGGGGATTCGAACTCCTGTAGTTTAGTAACCATGGGAGTTTAAAATCATGTGGCCTAGCAACCATGAGGATTCGAACTCATGTAGCCTAGTAACCATGGGGATTAGAACTCCCGTAGCCTAGCAAACAAGGGGATTTGAACTTCTGTTGCTTAGTAACCATGAAGATTCGAACTCATCTAGCCTAGTAAATATGGGGATTCGAACTCATATAACTTAGTAACTATGGGGATTCAAACTAACGTCCATGTAGATTTGAATTAATATAGCTTCAACATGGAAGCGCGAATTCTTTCAGGGATTTAAAGCTAAATTATTAATTCACAAAATAGTTAAGCAACAAAAGAATCCTCAAACAATAACAACCTATGCGCAGGCGCATCCAACATCTGCAGAATCCACTCTTCACCCGGAGCGTCAGCCTTTAACAGTAACAAACTAACGGAAAAGCCCGGCGCCGACAGCGAAGTCATCAGATTGCCGATGTACAGTCGACACACGGCCAACCCGGACGCACTGATCACAGCTTGACAAGCTTCAGCAGCAATGCCAGACAGTTCCATAGCGGACAGGCCACCCAGACCGTTGACTAGCATCGCCCAGGAGGCGGCAGCTCCAGCGGTCTTCACCGACTGAACAATTCGTTCATCGGCAAGGAGTTTGCGAACAACAGCTCCGACAACGAGTTGCCGGCTTCCAGACAAGCCAGCACTGTCGAGTCGTCCAACGCCAGCTTCGCCGTGAATGCCCAAGCCGAGCTCCCAGACTCCCGATGTCAGACGGCAAGCTCCAACAGTGGCCAGACGGTGTTTCAAACCGTTCAACCTGGCAACAATGCCGTCTAAATCCATGGCTGAATCGGCCAGCCCGCAAGCCAGTTTCATCATTAACAAACTGCCGGCGATGCCGCGACGTCCCACAGCCGGAGCCGGATGCTCCAACGCCGCATCGTCGTCGCATACAAACAATTGACAGCGTAGGTCGCGAGTTCGAGCCTGCGCCAAGGCTAAACCGAAATTCAACCGATCGCCAGTGTAATTCATAATCAGAATCAGCACGCCAGCCGGACTGGCTAACCGACGAATGGCTTCAAGAATGTCGGCTGGAGCTGGCGAGGCGAACACGTGACCAGAAACGGCGGCGTCCAGCATGCCGGGGCCAACAAAGCCAGCGTACGCGGGTTCGTGACCGGCACCGCCGCCGCTGATCACGCGGACTTTGTTAACATCGGCTCTGCCACGCGGCTGACGACGAAGAATGACCCCGCCGCCGCCGCCGCCGCCGACACTTCCCCCTTCGCCGGTGCGGCCAACCAGCGCTAGGCCCGGATCAGCCAGTGCCAAGCCGCGCAGAGCATCGCGAACGCAGGCCTCCTGGGAGCGGCTGAACAAATTGGCGGCTGCGGACTTTTGGTTCATGTGCCAGCAATAACAATAAATTGATTTGCTTAACTTTGGCCAATTTTGTGCAATGTTAAAAATTGTTAAAAAATCATTTATAAAAGTTATCAAAATAGACTATATCTATGCCTTATTTAACACAGGTGTAGATTGTGGATAAAAGTTGTTGCCTAGTGAGCCTGCCTTTATAACTGGAAGGTCGTGGGTTCGAGCCCCAAATCTAGGAGACAATTTGTGCCCTTGAGTAAGGCACTTAATCCCACATTGCTTCAGTCCACCCAGCTGAGATCGGGTACCAGTTTGAGCTGGGTAAATTTAGGGTGGGTTTTGCGGCCCCTTCAGCCTGTCAGGCTAAGCAGCTATACACAGCACTCGAATGCACTGTGCAACTAGCTGCATCTATTCCATGGACTGTGCACCTGGTCGAAAGGTTGGGTATCTAAAATAATTTTTTTATTGCAATAATAAAGAGTATAAATAGAACACTGTGCATTGGAAGGGGGTATTTTTTTCAAAAAATTGTCCATCAAATCTGCTTTTTATTTCATTATCAGCACATCTCAGACATAAAAAATCTCGAGTTTCAAAAAAATCGTTGGAGCCGTTTTCTTGCTGTGTGATTTTTTAACATTAGGCTTATGTCTATGGGCAGGGGTACAGTAAAAATACAGCATGTGGCTCAATTTGTCGTTTTCAGGCACTCAAATAAAAATTATAGATGTCTACTATTGTAATGTTGCACAGCTTGCTGCAGACGAACACCGTAGCTCTGATGGCCAATATCCTTGATTTTAAAGGCGTCCCATGTTGTCTGGAAGTCGCTGTGCGCAGCCTCAGATGACTGCTCGCTCCAAGGGCCTAGCCCACTCTGCTTTGCTCCGCAGAACTCTGGGACATGGTGCAGAACGGCATGCACCTTTGGTGTTACAGCAATATCCAGATCCACATATGCATCCCGAAACTTTGCGATGTGTGACCTAAACTCCGGATCGAGGGTACTGCTGAAGCAAGCAGTCACAACGTTCGCGAAGCATCTAAAAGCAGTAACGTACCGGAGGCAGTTTAGTGGACAGATGCTGTTCAGAACGTCTACATTTTGCAGCTATTGCCCGTGAAGCATCCACCATGATGCGCCTCTCGAGCCACGTGACACTGCTGCAGCCACTGTTCAGACTGCGGCCAGATTTTACTCATGGCCGAGTACATGGTGTTGACAACTCCAGTAAGCAAGTGCAGCTCTGGTGGAGGCAAAATATCGATTACTGAAGAGATGGCTGCTAATTTTGACAGCAACGAAAGTCGCACCACACAAAAGTTGGCCTTTGCTGCAGCTTCACTCCGTCCTGAGGCACAATAGCGAGTATAGCACTGCTGAAGATCTTCAAAAGTACGACTGCGAGCCTTGTGCAACAGCTCACTCTTGTGGGTAACACACCAACAGCATGGATAGGACACTGAGTGGGCCATGAGACCAAGCAGCAGGTTGGCCATTTTTAGGTCGGCAGCGATGGTGACGGTGTGATCAAGCTCATTGTCTGAGCTTGGGCAGTCGTTCGTCCAGCCTGTCGTAGCCGTGCATCACGTGTCGCTCAATCATCGTGTGCAGATTGTCGTTGATGCGCCGCATATCTCTTGCCTTATTCAAACAAACAAGGCACACAACTCCTCGAGCCTCTTCGTGAGATCGCCGCTGGTGGCTCATATCTATTTGCAAGCATATGAAAATTAGCTGGCATAAACAGCACACTTTTTTCAGCGCGCACTCCAAGAGTTGGATCTTTTAAAAGCTGAGCTGGGCATCCAAGCCAGACATAATATTGATTTATTTGAGTCATTGCCTTCAAACTCTACCCTGTACGTACCTTTTAGAATTTAGCAATTTGGTGTACAAAAAAATGACAAAAAACATTAAAGTTCAGCTTCCATTCATTCCAATCCGATATGTCTAAAGGCTGTTTTAGAATCAATTAAGCATTAAGATGAGCCTGACAAAGTAATATCTCAATTTTTTACGAATTCCTGCTATTAGACAAAAGTGACCCACATGCAGCATGTTTTGATTGTGTTTAAAGTACCCCTGCCCATAGACATAAGCCTAATGTTAAAAAATCACACAGCAAGAAAACGGCTCCAACTATTTTTTTGAAACTCGAGATTTTTTATGTCTGAGATGTGCTGATAATGAAATAAAAAGCAGATTTGATGGACAATTTTTTGAAAAAATACCCCCTTCCAATGCACTGTGAGAACTGATGCTTGCTACAAAATATTGCTTTTAAACTATTTTTTTATTAAATTAAAAGTTTGATGGAATTAGGACTACAAACATAAGCTCAGTTATAGTAGGTTAGGGCATAGAGCTAATGGTGCCAGTGTACAGGGCCCTACTCAAATCTAGTAAAAATTGTTTAAATCCAAGTAAGTACTATCAGTATTGTAAATACTTAAAATTAATTATACTTTATGAATTATAAATGAATGCTTTCATTATGAATTAAAAAGTTTGTTATAATCATGCATGCACATTTCAATTTAGTTATTTAGTACTATTTGTACTATAGAACTAAGTTTATTATTATATAAACAAAAAAAAGTATAAATAGGAACCACATTGGTGAGAGAAAAATCAGAACTTATTTGTGGGATTACTGATTATTATCAGTGAATTAGCCATCATACATACATAAGCCAAGTGCTCAATTGCCTTAGTTATTAAGAAGGAGAAGTATCAACTAAGTGCTAAAGGCTAAGTGCCCTGTACAGCCAAGTGCTGTACACCCTACATAGGCTAAGTGCCATAATTATCAACTAAGTGCTAAAGCCATTGGGAAGAAGGATAGATCCTGGCTATGACCCTCTGATCCAAAATATGCCCAGGCTGGTAAAAACAGTGCTGGTCACTTGGCACTATATAGACATTACTAGGAAGAAGGGAATTTGATAAAGTAGAAAAGGGAATTTAATAGTGAAAATAAGAAATAAAATAGCCCTAGGATACTAGCTTTGTTAGAATACAATGAAACAAAAAAGTATAATTTTAAAGCTTAGGCCTTAGGATATAAAACAATAGTAGTATGATACAACAAAGTAATGGTATCAATATTATCAAATAGTAAATTACAATGCACACACATGTGCAATGGTCAACTAAGTTAACCAATTTGTGCTTATTGATAGAAAAAATTCTAATCTAATGGTCCTTAATCCTTGTATACAAGTGTCACTTAGTTTTATGAATATAGAAGATATTCTAATCCTCAAAACAATGAAATTTATATATAATACCTACAAGTAATTGATGTCAACGGGATATTGTCAAAACGGCCACATGCGGAATGGCGACACAACACAGTGGCCACACAACAAAACAGCCATATATCAAAACAGCCACATGTCAAAATGGCCACACGATACAATGGCCACATGTCAAAATGGCCACAAGCCGGAGAGGGCATGCAATAGAAGTAAGCTTAGTTGCGAAGCTTGGCGATTTTGAATGGGAATAACAGTATTTCAGTATATCAATCAAAATAGTTCTCCTCATTCCTTTCTTTGACCCAATCATATCGCCTATACAAAATTTTGTTAATATCTTAACTTTGTTCCACATACTTGGAACCGTTATTCCCTCATAGCATAGAAAATAGACTAGCAATATATACTTTTAACATGTGGCCATTTTGTCATGTGGCCGTTTTGCTGGGTTTATTTTTTGGATGGGCGCAGGATGCAAAATTGCATCATGTTTGTAATTTTAGGATGCGATTTCAGGGTTTGGGATGCAATTTTTTAAAAGTCCCATTTGAAAGGTCTTTTATTATGAATAATTAATAAAATTAGGATGCAAAATCGCATCCCTATCACACAAAAAATAAACCTAGCTGTTTTGTCATGTGGGAGTTAAGTTGTATGACTGTATTGACATGTGGCCATTTTGACATGTGGCCGTTTTGACATTTGGCCATTTTGTCGTGTGGCCATTCTGTCATGTGGCCGTTCCGAATGTGGCCATTTTGACGTATATTCATGTCAACTTGCAAACAAATTTAACAATCTTCTTTATATGGAAAAAACCCAGACTCAGAGCTAAGAATTAAAGCAATTTAACATGATTTTTCCACAATCTTCCTAAAGTTCATGAAGCAAAGGCTGGAATAAGGAAAAATAATCAAGGGGCAGCAACTACAATTATGATTGAAATATTTTTTCTAAAAAATGATTTTTTTTAACTAGAAAACTATTTGTAGAAAAAATCAATAATGATATTAGAAATATGGCATTTGGCCATGGCACAAGGATATCCATTCATCATAAAAATCCAACCAATTAAGCTAAGCTACTACACGTGAGTGGCTGGCTACATATGGCCTACTGCACAATTTGGTAGAATGCTTACATTGCCCAGGTCAGCAAGTGGCTACCAACATCAAGCTGGTTGCAACTATATTGACAGCGTATGCTGGACTTGTAGCACCTGTAAGAGGCACTGGTCAATACCATGGGGCTCTTTGAATCTAGCCCCTTGACACTGATCCAGGCAGTCGACATTGTGTACTTGTGGGCTGTCAATGTACGTCTAACAGATGCAGCTCATGAGACTTGTACCAGCAAGAATATGATTCTTGACTGGTTCAACTTTGTGCGGGACATATGCGCCCAGTACCTCATCGACCATCCAACTCAACTCATTTTACTCCCCAAGACTTCCGTTTGACTTTTCATGTGTCATTTTGCTTTTCATGACTCATGTGTCAAAAAGTCGAAAAAATAATTTAGAGCGGGAAACTTGGAAATCGCCTATATTTATAGCCTTTGGAGGAGTTTTTAGCCACCTGTGTAAAAACACTGAGTAAGCTCGCTGACGAAATTATTTGCTAATTAAGTGACAGCCATAGCAAAAAATGTTTGTACCCACAAATTTTTAAACGTGAATGTTTTCGAATGTGGGTGTGTATAAAATCAGGGCTCGGCGAAAGGTCAGCGGCATATTAACAAATAGAATATCTGGCTTGTACGCAAATCGCGTTTTATGTCACTTCTAATGCAAAGTGTTTTTTAATTCTGATTTTCAATTGTATCTTATTGAAAATTTATTGATTTTCTACTTACTCGTTTAATTTAACACCGAAAAGTGTCTTTCCTAAAAATTTATTATTAACTTTAGTAATTTTTGTCACAAAAGCAAAAAGTAATGCGATCCATTGTAAGAATAATAGGCTTTGATTTTTTTTCGTTCGAAAAATGTTTTAATTCGGTTGCTTACATTGTATTTGCATTCGGGTAGAGGAAACTAGTTTATGGCGCCAAATGGCGCCGAGAAAGCACATGGCTGCGTTCGTTTAGATCCTTATCTTCGATAATGCGATGATTTATTACCCATTTTCTATTGTTCTGTTTTGCTTTTTCCTTGTCATTTTTTACAGTTGAAAGACCCCTCCTCTTCCTCCCCTTCTTCCTACTCTCCCCCTGTTAAGTATATAAATCATTTTGCTTGTAAACCCCCGTTTGCTTTGATCTATGACCTCCAACTGTCATCTTTTTGAGATCCCAAAATCGCTGATAAGATCTCCCCGGAACTGATCTCTGGTGGGGTGGGGTCACGTGATCAGCTTGCCAGCCAATCAGGAAATCGCACGAACGTTATAACAAACGCCAATTTCCAGACCAATCAGTAGAATGCAAGACGGGGCTTTCAGGACAGTGAGAATCGCCCTTTTCTATATGCGCCTATAACTAAATTAAATATCCCCAGGCACTTCAGCAAAAATAGGGTACCTCCCCTTTTTGACCAAAAGTCACGAGATCCCATTCACTAGCCTAAATTTCATATGTCCCCATAGATTCGTATCTTTTCCCCAATGGGTCCTCTGGGACAGAGGAAAAAACTGGGACAGCCACAAAAACCTCGTAACATGCAAAAAAAATCATAATCCAATATCCATTATTTTGTTTATCCCAGCGAGTTCAATGGACCTCACGCTATTATCTGGAGACATTAAACCTAAGCCTCATTCTAGCAACCTAAAGACATTCAAGCATCAACACAGGTTACTCACCCCGAAAAAAAATATAAATTTTCAATAAAAATGCTTCCAACTGTCTCTCCAGGATCTTACTATGTTAAGCCTCATCCCAATTACAAATCTAAGTACCAATGCAAGAAGGAATGCAAAGAATATATGAAAAAATTCTGGCCTAACATTGAACCAACCATCCCGAATCTTAATCAAGCGGTTAAGATTCACTGGCATTATTTGCATGGAGTAACTATTAAAGATTACGACAGCTACTATAACTTTTCAGAAATTATTAAGCAAATGTAATTTATTTCATATTATTTTTTTTCTCAGATTCTTTCAAAAATAATTGTCATTGCAAACTCTTCACCGTTAAAATCAACAGCTTCTACATCTTCTGTCTCAAACTGTAGCACTATTTCATTAATTTCTTTGTTACAGAGCACAACTCTTTTTACTGGATTGGGTTTCTCAACAATCATCTGTCCACCAGCAACTGAGTTAGAAATGTTGTACAAAATATTTGATCGCTTTCCCTTGAAGACCCAGTCCAGACTGAGATTGCTTCGGATCAAAATGTTCAAACTTTTAACAATATCCGCGATATTTTCAGCCATGAATAAACCGCGTGCTGGCTGGCGGCTCAACATAACCGCCCCCGGCGAAGGAGTTGCGGGTGGTGCTGCGGTTTCCGCCTTGTAAACTTTCTTTTCAAATCCCAACTCCCGATACCAAGTGCCATCTTTAAACTCTACCTCTGCGTCTTTATGAACTTGCATGACCACTCTCATTACAGTGAGATCATAGGACAATTTAACAGGAAATAGTTTATTCTCGGGTTTGCTAGCATCAGGAGTTTCAAAATGCCCCCTTTTGGTAAAAACGTTCTCCAGAAAGTAGTTATAAGTGTCCACGCTCTGTGTGCTCACAGGGAATTTAACTGGAAATTCTTTCACTTCGCCTCCAATTTGTTTCCATTTGTAATAAAACATGTTATTCTTTTCTGTCACGTTGGGGACATTTGACCAGCCAGTAAAGTCATTAAGATAAACATGGTAATTTGCCTCTGGGTCCAGACGAATGGGTTGCTCAAGTTTTTCAATAAAAGTTCCACTTGAATCTGTAAGTCGACCAGTTATTGTAATTGGGATACTTTCCTTCGAATGCGACACGATATTGTTTAGTCTTTCAGCAATCGCTTCCATTTTTTTTACAAAAAAAAATATTTTAAACCTTACTCGAAGAATTATTAATCATGTTCAGCTTAATTTTCCTCTCAAATGCATAGATGATAAAAATGTCAACGGGTGTTGCCTCACTTCTGTCGATAGTGGTCACAATATTCACCGGACTGTTGTCAGTAGGCATTTGCCTGGCCGACACGTCTGCACCGAAAATGGGGAAAAGAGTCTTGAACTGCCATGCCGTAATGGCGATTCCGTTGTTCTCCTTTACGGCTAAGTCAACCAGCTCGCAGTAAAATTTACTAATTTTGTTTGTTGTAAAATCTCCATTCTGTGGCATTGCCGGGTAAAGATTATCACTGATTTCATGCTGAATTGTTCGCACATTTCCATGTTCATAACGACTTATAGTTAATGGATCTCTCAAACTGACAATAATGTACCTTGGGTTGCTGCAAGAACCCTCCTTAATACAAATCTGTTGCCTTCTTTCATTGCGTTCATCCCTGCACATGTAAGCTGTGTAAGCAACATCAATATCTTTTTCAATAGCCTTCAAATATTCAGCTTTCAGTGCTGTCTTTGGTTCAATGATTTCCAAGTACAACTCAACTCCCGATAGCTTAACTTCCATTCTAGTATGCTCAGCTCCTGTCCAAACACTCCTGTTGCGATCGTCCCTGGTAAGCCTAAATGTGTAACTAAAGTTGCTGGTCAGGCGATTAAAAGTATTGCAGAACCCGCTCATGAATCTCAAAGGTACAAATATATCTACATTTCTATACTGAGGATTCTTTGCGCCATCATCAGCACCCGTCAATGCATAGTTATATCTCCCCTTTCTTTTTGCAAAACCTGAATCATTTACGTCTCCTTTCTCCTCATTAGGGATGAAGCCAGCGCCGCTACCAAGTTGAATAAAATCTGGGTTTTCAATGAGACAATGAGTGTCATACACTACACCAAAGTTGGCAATTCTCTCCAGCTCTGTACTCCCGTTCGACACGCTAAACTCCTTAAACATGTAGGCCCAGAAGTTGCTGATTAGCGTGACATCAGCGTCATGCTTGTGAGTATTAGCACCAGCAGCATTTGTACCACCTTTAGTCTTGTATTGGAATGTCATGTAAAACCCGCTCCTTAGACTGTGAACGCTGACCAGAGATGAACACCCGGTGTAAGTGAATGTTAGCGTTTGACCGGGGCCCAAATTAGTTTCATTCTGATTTTCATGACTGGGGACTCTTACTTGAGTCGCTTTGATTGTGCTGTCATCACTCAAGATAGGCTTGTTGATTTTATAGAAAACTGGCGTCAGGGTCGTTCATTTTTTAACTTAAAAAATTAAAATAAAAAAAATGAAGCGAAAAAATTCTCATTACATCTCTGACTTGGAGAAGCTTGCAGAAGCTGAAAAACGAGTCACTGGGTTAATTAACAAAGAGCAGCAGTCCTACAATGAGTTTATCCAAGCCGCCACTGAGTTTCACAAGCCGGGATACACCGAAGCAAAGAAATCAATTGAAACAGTTAAGGAAGCTGTTGATGAGATTCAAGAGAGTCAGTTTCAGAATACGCTGAATAAAATTCCACCGGCCTCACAAGATTCTCAGGCTTTGCAAGAAACATCTCAGCAAAAATTGAAAGTAACAGATAACTTCTTTGGGCCAGTAGAATATGAAGGCAAACTCGTCTTTGGTGTTAGTGTCTGGCGTAAAAATATTTCTACTGATCCTGTGGATTATCATCTTGAGATAACGAAAGAAAGCATTGGAGTCATCAAAGAAGGCGCGGCCGGGGAAGGAGAAAACACCTCAAAGAAGGTTGCTTTCACCCAAGTATTGCTCAACTTCATGACTAAAAATCAAGAAACTATTTCTGCGAAACAGCTAAAAAATTATAAAGAACTGGTGACTTTTGCTTTACAAAGAGACATAGACATCCTTAAAGTCCCTGACATACTCAAATTTTTACATGACAATGGGGTCAACCTGAACAGCTTTAGAAAGTATAAGCACTTTAAACAATGGTTTGACCTGCCAGATCAGCTAGAAGTCATAAATTACCTGGAACAGCAAAAACAACTCTCTCAGCAACAAGAGATACCTCAGCAACAAGAGATGCCTCAGCAACAACAAAGCCCTCAAAAATTAACAGCAGAAGATGTACTCTCTCAACTTGAGACAGCAGATCCAACTCAAGTAGCTAATTACAAAACGGCAAATCCACAAGTATGGAGGCATCTAGAACAATTCTCACCAGATAGAATGCAGCGAATTTCAAACAGAGTTTTCACACCAAGGCAAGACATTAGATCACCAGAAACATCACCAGAGACATCACCAGAGACATCACCAGATACATCAGCTGCAAGTACCGGCACAGGGATGCCTGAAGTCTACAAGCGACTAGTCGTTCTCCTAGGAGCAGCAAAGACAGGTTTAAAGGATGAGAATAGAAAAGAGTTTGTTCATATTCTTGATAAAATGCTAGAAAAGAAGTACATCGATAAAAGAGCAAGAGAACTTTTACTTTCAAGGTTCAATAAAAAATTATTTTTTTTTCACATAAAAAATGCCACTAATCTTCGAAAAAGACGTCCCTAAATACTACGATGAGAACGAATTAAAGCTCATTAAAAGAGGATCTGGACTTTTTCCAGCAGGTCATTATCCAAGAAAAGAGCGATCGGGTAACGGTATTGCTGATTTGATCGCCCAGGGGGCAAAGATTTTCAAAGTCATCAGTGAGAACAAAGAAAATATAAAAAATGCTGCCGAGGCGGCGGGAAGTGTAGTCACAGCTGCGAAGAAGATCAAGGACACTATAAATGATGTTCAACAAAATGTTCAACCACTCGCACCAAATTCATTGGCACCAAGCGCTGATAGCATTGATCCATCTGTTTATGCTAAGATGAGAGCCGATCTTAAAAAAGGCAGCGGTTTTAAATACGACTAAGGTGTTTTCTGGGGGTACAAGACGTGTGGGGGTACAAGACTAATAGCAAAAGACATATATAAGTAAAAAAAAACCACACACACACACACACGCACACGTTTATGGACCCAGTGCCAGAGACACTAACGTTGTTAAAGTAAATTTGGGAAGGTTTGTGTTCGAATCGCAAGACGGTCTGCCACGGTTGCCTCGTTTCAAATTTTTTATTTCGTGTAACAAAGTTGTCCAGGATTGTTTTTTATGACCATATGTCTTTATCTTTAGCGCCGATATTGCGTCCATAAGTGCAGAAAATATAAAGGCCGAATGTATTTTTACACAGTTGCTTTCTACTGCCGCGTCGGCGATGCCCTTACGGTCCGCGGCCGTGAACTCAAGGCGATTTGCCATTCGGCGTTCCAAGGCAATTGTCTTTGATTCTAGGGCATTTGTCTGCGGTTCCAGGGTATTTGTCCTTATTTCCAGGAGATTTGTCTCCGATTCTAGTGCAGCGACTCTTGATTTCAATGCAGAATTCTCCGATTCTAGGGCTTGTATACGTTTTGATAGGTCACTGAGTTTTGCGTTTTGCGAGGCGTCTTGTCTTGTGATTTCGTCTGTGTTGATGTACCTAGAGTCTAGGAACGACAGCTTGTAAGTGTTGGAAGGTTGATTTACGACGCCAGCGAAATTCATGTTGTTTTTTTTATTTTAATTTTTACTTTAAAATGGATTTTTCAAATGACTTCAACCCTCATTGGACGCGGAACCAAATCAAATTTAATCATAACGAGGCAATTCCTAGTCACTTCAGATGTATTGTTGTTGGAGAATCAGGCTCAGGGAAGACATTCAGAATCTTTAACATGCTTCTCAGACCAGGATTTCTTGACTATGACACACTGCACATCTACTCACCCACTCTGTATCAAGATGAGTATAAGATGTTGATTGCAGGTCTACAGAACAAACTAAAAAAGGAGCATATCATTCAGTGTTTTAATAACCAATCCAAGCTGCCCAGTGATCCAGAAATTGTCGCCAGAGAATATGCTAGCCATATCCCAGATAATGAAAAGTGGCACGACATTAAAGTGTTCACATATGGGGACCCGCAAATTGATCCTAAAACTAAACTTCTCCCTCAGCCTGATGAACTAGAAAAGGGAAGGAAGCACTTGATTGTCTTTGATGACTGCATGACAGGGCCCCAGAAGCAAATTGAAAACTATTTCACCAGGGGTCGACACAACAACTGTAATGTAATCTATATTACCCAAAACTGGTTTGAGTTGCCAAATAAAACTATTCGTGGGAACTGCAATCTGATCCTCTTGTTCCCAACCATACCGCAAGACCGACTGAAGAGGTTAAGTAACGAGGTGATTGCTCCTGCCCATTTTACTAAGCCTGCATTTGATCGAAAGGTATCGCAGGAAGAATTTGTTAACCTATGCTTTGAGAAGTGGAATAAACCTTATCAGTTCGTGATGATTAACAAAGAGAAAAGAACAGTAGCGTAATTTAAAAAAAAAAAAACAAAAATGTCCATAAACTTTGCTGGTGAATCTACTAGTGGCTCCACTGCACACTCGCTTGCTTTCCTTGACAGGCGCTACATTAACGTTGAAGAAAAGATCCCAGAGATCGGACCAATTAAAGGCCGCTTAAAACCATTGGAACGGTCAGCACACCATCATCAAATAAACATTGAAGACTTGCGGGCAAAAATAGCAAAGCTGACCGCCATCGTTGAGACTCTAGCTCAAACTCTCAGATCGGAAATCAATGCAAAAGACATTGCTATAAGAACAGCGATTAATAAAAAGCGAGACATCCTTGATTCCTATTCAAAAGCTGAGACTGATGCCTTATTTACCGCTTGGAGAACAACCATTAATCAAAATGTAGCAAAAATAAAAAAGATAGAAAGAGATGTTGCCACGCACACGCTCTATCTGGATAGAATTTATAACAAGTGGGGGAAAACTTTGAGACGAATTAGTCGCCTAGAGCGACAGCACAATCTCCCTGACATTGACATTGAAGACGCCCGATCGTAAAATAGAAAAAAAAATTTTTACCTATAAAAAATGGCCGAAAATGATTCTCTGTATGACCCGCAACCAAATATAGCACCTAGTGCGCCTCTCTATCCTACAATCAATACTTTTACCTGCAACTCTCAACAGTTCCGACTTGTAGAGATTCAGAAAATGCGAATGGATATTGAAACCGCTCTTATGAAAAACTCTAAAAAACTGAAACGCTTCAACAGCCAGTGTCAAGCTTTCGAGTATATTAATATGGTTCTCGGGTCAGTGTCAATTCTAAGCGGATCTGCAGCTGCTGTTTCTACACTTCCCATTATCACCGCACCAATCGCCATTCCACTTGGAGTTATTGGGGCCTCGTGTGGTCTCATTTCAGCGGTTACAGGAGCTCTAACTCGAAGCAGACGCCAGAAGCTAAAGCATCTGCAGGAAATGCAAGCAAAACAGAAAAGCATCCAGTCTTCTATCACCGGGTATATTTCAAAAGCAATAGAAGACAAGTTCATTTCAGAAGACGAGTTTCAAAGCATTCAAAAACTTTATGAGCAGCTCAATGAGCAACATGTACATCTGAATAGCATTGATGACATGAGCCAATTGAGAAATGATATCGAAACTGTCTTCAAAAACTATGCAAAAACTAAACATTTAAACTTAAAATGATTTCCCTATAGCTTTTTCGAGTCTTAGTCATTGCATATAAAACAGTCATACACAGCTCTCCGCAAATATCACTGCTAAGCCCCTGCAGAATAAAGTCTGAGCGGTAGATTTTTGGAGCTCCCATATATTCCCTTAGCTCATCAGGAACGCCCGTCCCATAGCTATCAAAGTAGTAGTACTTATGCTTTCTGTTTGGATCAATCACCCAGCAAACCCAGTGAGACCCTGGTTTTTCAGCAGTGTCAAAGTTCATGATGCCACATTCTTCGATGCCAAATTCTTTCAGTGCGTGGGATTCAGGTAATGTATCCTTCATAAAGACGCCTTTAAAGTTTGGGATTTCTAGTTCTTTGGCCAACTGTTCCAGAAAAATATTTGTCGTCATTATTTTTTTTGTCAAATTTTTTATTTCAGCCTACGTTTTTAAACCTTATACTTCAACCTACGTTTTTAACCTCCAGTGCCCAAATGGAAGACTCGTAACATTGTATTGAAAGACAACCCTCTTATTATCTGCCCCTGACAGGCCAATCTTTTTCTGGTTTATGGTAAAAATATTATGGTTCTTCGACTGAAGCTTTACAAATTCATGTGTAGTTTTCTTATTATGTAACAGTGCAACTCTGTAGGCCTCTTCATGCAGAGAGTTCTTAACTACATGCTTTGGAATTCCCTTGGACTTCTTAATTATTTTTCCTGATTCATTGCTTTCATCGCTTTCACTGCATTTAACAAAATAAGATTTTGATCTCAAACCAATGAACTCGGAGATAACATCACCTGCCTCTACATCTTTCATTTTACCAATTACTTTTTTATTGGATGGGTCGAACACTTGATCCCCTTTCAAAGTTTTAAATGATTCTGGATACTCTGACAAATCGTAAGGGTTTTGGGGGAGGTGGTTTTGTTCAAGCATGTCCTGATAGATGTCCTTAGTCTGAATGTCTAGAATTAGAGAGTCGGTGTCAGTGTAAAGAAGTTTTACCCGAGTGTCGTATTGTCTTTTCATGTCATAGAAGAAACTGTACATAAGACGCTTCGATTCATCAAGCACAGTGACACCTGTAAATATAGGTTTGCAGAGTGTTGCTTTTGTCTTATAGAATAGAACAGCCCCTAAGTAATCGTTGAAGACGTGAAGTTCCTTAAAAGTCGGTTTAGAAATATTTCTCTGAATGATGTCACGCTCATGAACGGTGACGAGTTTTAGATTCGTGCGGTTGCGCTCATTTTCAAGAGTCTTGCCGTATACAGAGTTGTTTGCCAGCTTGAACAGATCCTTGTCAAAGTTGTTGGTTGCTTTGGCCCTGAACTGGGTGTTCTTTTCTATGTAGGGTTTCATCCACGCTTCTTCTGTGAATTTGAGGGCCCTATGTACATTTGTGACCCTACAGCCTAAGGATATGAAGTACTGTAGCAGCTTATAATGAATTTTGTAGCGAGTCTTGTTGTGTAGGTTTTGGGTGAGTTTAGCTGTGTGTTCGTTTTCTGTAGACAGGCTCCATGAGCCATCTGGGTGCTCGATAATCTTTGGGCAGTTAATATTCTCCGGGAATGGCGCAAAGTCAGAGAAATGATCATGGAGTTCATAGGGAATTTCTACGTCAACCTCGTAAATCGCAGGTATCGAAAACGCTGGGTTTATTTGTGATACGGGGAGCCACTGGAAGTCTCTCACAGGTAAGTCTTGACTCATTGCCCAGCCATAGAGATTGTTGGCGTCTAAATAAACGATATAATTTGTGGGTTTCGTTGGGGCATAAGATTTGAGATATGGATTATTCGCCTTTCCATATCTGTTCACGCAGATTGATATGCCGCCTCTTTTCGCTGTGTCTATAAAATTTTACATGTCAATGTCGGTTAGAAGTTCAACATACCAGTCTGGGTTTTCATCCCATTTCATTTTAAGTAGAGATTCCCAGCTGGTAGCAGGCAAACTTACATAATGTGCGGGATCAAGACCATATGCTGTGTACCAGGTGTTTCTGAAGGTTTGAAACACATCGGCCAAAAGAAAAACATCTGTGTAAAGATAAATCATGTGGTATTGAAAAAAGTTTTGACAGTTGAAATGTTTGTAGACTGCTTGTGCGTGCTCATAGTCTTTGTCAGAAATTCCTGAGTTTTTTAGCTGCGAGAAGAACTTTTCTTTTGGTGGAAGTTCACCTTCAAAGATGTGCGAGATGTGCGAACCGGTCACATACTCATAAGGGTAGAAGCCTTTCTTTCTGAGTAGCTGGAAAGACAGGGGATCTTGTTTTGCTAATATTTGTGCCAGGATTTTTGTATAAGTGCATTGCTCATCTGTTAGATTTTTACTTAATGCGCGTAGACTGGCTGCTAGGAACAGATAAGTATCCTTGATTTTAACCAAACCAGAACAATCACTTAGTGAACCGGACGCCCCCACCTCTGTTATGTTGAGGCATTTAAACTTTTCCTTGTTCTCAGCTATGCAGTCGAGGTGAATGCCCTCTATTTCACCTATTCTTTCAACGATTAGGTGCAGGTCGTACGAACGAGCGTTATGTAGAAAAATATTTAAATCGTGGATGTTATTTTTTAGCTTTAGGTTGCAGGTTTTGTGTGCGGCACCTCTGAAGCAGCCGTCGAAGTGCGAATGGTCTCTAACTTTCGGATTCTTTAAACTGTCTTCAAATGCTTTTCTGCATATGTAGCAACGGGTCGCTGATTGAAAATTGATCTCATCCTGTTCGGTCATATTGATTGGCACAGGTGGGATTGAGCTAAATGTTCTACGTAACTCTAGCATTCTAAATATAAACTGTTTAACACAGTCTTCCCCGAAGAAGTGGTTATACTCGATGACATCAGAATTTCCAAGATGTCCATGATTTCCAATGCAAACGTATGCTACTGAATTTGGGACGTGCTTGCCGTTAACATTTGAACATTCAAAGTCGGCAAATACAATAAAGGGAAGTTTCTCCATCTTGTGATAATTTTTAAACCGTAAATACTTCTGGTTACCGAAAGGAAGAGAGCAGTTAGTTGGATGGTCCTCACAGGTGAGTTCATGCTCTGTGAGTTTTGCCTCCCGACTTTCTTTACCACCACAATAATACTTAAGACACAATCTGCAGATAGATACGGCTTCTTTGTGGTTTGTCATTTGCTTGTGGAGAAGCCTAGAAAGATCTTTAATCCAAACATAATGGGCCTCAGACTGTAAGTTTCCAATTATGAGAAGATCGACTTCTATGCGCCTGGCTGCTGGGTGTCGGGTCGGGTCTTCGTCTAGAATATTCTTGCTACTCCTAACAATTTCAACTTTCTCTTTGCTTTCATTCCACTCGAATACGGTGATTCTGATTTTATTATTAAACACTTCCTCTAGTTTGGGGATTTGAGAGACTGCTAAACCTCCTTTCTCAAATAATATTCCTTTGCTGATACACTTGGTAAAATACTCGTCAAAGTACGTCTTATAATGGGAAGTTCTTTCAGGATGGGCTCGATCCTTGTCGTACAATAATGCTGACAAAACCGCCCATAAAGCGCAGCAGTTGTCATAGTTCTTCACGTTGATACATGCCTTTTTATTGGCGAGCTTTGTTGGCAGCTCCAGGTAAGAAGAAGCTTTAAGGGGATCGAATTTGAAAATCATAACTGAAACTTTTCGAATCCCAGTAACAACCCAACCAGAACCTCTTGATGTAAAGGCGTCAATCTTTTTACTAACTTCTTGTAGAAAAGGGTCTGGTGAATCGGTTGGACTAAAGGGTGAAGCCTTAGTGGTCATGTAATATTCAAGATGTTCGGTGGGTTTCGTAGGCATATAAAATTCCAATAAAAACGAGAGCTGAAGCTTGAAGGTTTTGCGAGTTTTAAGTGTGTGATTGATAACTGATTGAATGTCATCTCTGAAGTCATTTACGTCAGGAGTCGTTTTTGTGTTGGATGTTGTTGTGGATGTTGCTGTGTTGTGTTTGGCGGGAATGGTGTACTCTATGTAGTGGTCTGTAAAAGTTCTCTTTGCAAATTGAATGTCTTCTTGGTTCATCTCTGACTCAATTTGGTGGATTGTTCTTTCCAGGTCATCCTGTTCCTGTTTATTCTGTGGGTATTTAGGTACATTTTGCCCTGTGAGAGTTTGGTACTTGTTAACTAGGTTGCGGCTCTTCTGTTGGTGTTCAGCTGCTGGGTTTTTTACTGGGGTGTACTGATCTGATGACTGTAGTTGCTTTATTACTTCTAATTGTTTCTCATAGCTGCCTAGGTATCCTGGGTCTGTATTGAACTTTTGCCTGCAGAGTTCTTGAAGATATTTGCTTTTGTCCTGAAATGAAAGATTTTGGCTTCGCGAAAAATCTTTAGAAAAATAAGAGTTTACGGAATCTTTTGCTGGATTTGCTTTCGGCATGTTTTTTCTATCAGTTTAAAAAAAATTTTTTGGGTGGTCACCCTTAGCTTTTGCTTGAACTTCTCTGGACTAACAACTTTTGATTAATTTTAGTATTACTGATCAGATCCCTGCTTTTATCTTTTCACATCCGGAGCATTGTAAATCCTGCTTTATGCAATGTCATTATAGCTTTTATGACGTCGGATTTTGAAATGTTTTCGTTTTCCCAAAGGCCGCCTTCACCTGCTTTAATTGTGACTCCCTTTTCTCTCGCGATTTTCTGCATCTCTAACTGGTGAGCCCTGTCATTGCCCGCTTTCACAGCCGTTGCAACACCTCCAGCTACACCACCTGCTGCACCAACGGCACCCGCTATGATTGGAATCAGTGCAGCGAGAGGCAGGATTCCTCCTGTCTTTTCATCTGTAATGCTGTGATTGCAATCTTTACAATGGATTTGCTGCTGTAACGGATCGACTTTCACTTTCATGCCCTTGATAGTTACAAAACCAGGTTTTTTAGATTCGATGATTTTGCTAATTTTATTGACTGTTCTGGTTTCGATCATTTTTTGTACATTTTTCTTTTTCAATTTATTTCTGTGTCACTTGGAATGACGAGAAGTTCTGCTCTGGCGAACGATCTTGTAGGGGATTTAGGATTAAAGGCTTGAGACAGAAAATAGTAGTCACCAGTTGCTGTTGTAAAGTGCCTGTATATTTTATGTACATCTAAACTGAAATAGGGGTCAGTTGCTCGTCTCTTTGTGTCCTTTTCTAATTCACCCGGCAGGTAAAGGAATCGAACAAACTCAGAATTTGTGAGAATTTCCGGAGAATAAACCCCTGGGAGCTTTGGATAATTTTTTTGTTGTGGATTGTGAGATTTAAGCTGAACTTTGTCTTGTTGAATTGCAATGGCGGGTTTTAGGCCTGTCATGCGAGAAACTTCATTGTTAAGCTGACTGATTACTACTGGGAGTCTGTCTGTCCATTTCGTGTAGTATTGTCCGCTCTTCAGTTTGAGCTCCTCTGCTGTCTGCTTAGTAAATAGTCGCTTGGCTAAAGTTAGATTAAATCTTTCTACGAAGGCTTGATCTCTGTGAAGCTCGGTTCTACCGTAACGAATTTTTGTATTATTTTTTTGCATTAGAGTTTTAACTCGACCCATGAATTCTTTACCCGGATCGGTCATGAGGAGGTCTGGGTAGGTTAAGGGTGAATTTTCGTATATGTCTTGCAGAGCGTCTGCTACAGCTTGAGACTGTTTTGTTTTAAGCGGCCTTGCTTCTTTATAACGCGAAGCTACATCAATGACAGTGAGAGCGTACTTATACCCAGAATCGTTTGGGAGAAACAGAAGATCGGCTTGGTGCGCCTCGTTAGGTTTATAGATGTTGAAGTGGGGTCTTGTAAATTTAACAGGCGGGAAATAGACTTGATAAACAGCCTGTTTAGACAGCCATTTTTCTACTATTTGTTTTGGTTCTTTACTGAGTTCTGTTAATTTGGAGACGGCATTTTTACCAACAAAATAACCATTGTCACGGTAATAGATTGCTTGTAATTTGTTCTCAGTCATTATTTTTTAATTTAATTTTTAATAAAAAATAAATTAAAATGCCCGACATTCACGGAATAATTGAAAAGCTTCCGAAGCCAAACAGAGGGTGGACAATCCCTGGATATAAGTATTGCGGCCCTTTGAACCCTCTTGAAATTCAGTTAGATTCTAACAATGTGCCTAATCCGGGTCATGAGCCTGTAGATGAGCTTGATGAGGTATGTATGGAACATGATATTAAGTACCGCGACTTCCCAAATGAGAAACACCGATGGGACAAGGAAATGCTTAGAAGTCTAGACAGTATGGGGGCATCGAGTGGTTGGAGAGAGAGTATGGCGAGGAAATTAGTTAAAGGAGTTATAGCTGGAAAGACTAAGTTAGGGCTGGGGGTTGGTGGGTGTTTATGGGAAGAGAGATCGGTGGGTTTTGTATTGCACGCGCCGGACAGGGAATTGGGACGACTGCTCAAAGAGCTTGGGATAGAGAAAGCGTTTTAATCTATCCTTCTTTTTCTAAGCAGTAGAAGCAGCGTACACGAGAGAGACAGACAGCCCGTGCATATTTTTTTTGTACACTCCTGCACAAGTCAGGAAATGAGCTGTATAGTTTTGGGCAGGATTGGGCAGGCGCAGGGAGGCAGTTCCTTGTAGCCATTGGATTCCCTTCAGAAAATTCTAGAAGTTTCTAGCAGGGCGCATATATATGGAAGCTCGCCCGCCTCGCTCTCGCTCTCGCTCTCAAATATGGATATTTCAATTGACATAGCCGATTACATTGATAAAATCGCTAAGCGCGACCCAAAAGCCTTAGTATTAAAAGTTAGCGAGCTAAATCTTAAAGATCGCACAGTGTTGCTTAAAAGTTTAGAAAAGCTGGAGAAAGAGGTTGGAGCTAAACGAAAGAAAGACAAAGAAAAGGAAGATAAACCCCCCAGCAAAAAAAGAAGAGGAAAAAAAATTCATCCAACGTCTAAAAATCAAGCTCGAGGACAACAGCCGCAATGATGTCGTGATCCGAACACAGTTTGGTTCACTGGAAAAGCTATTAAAAGCAATCAACGAGGATCGTGGAATATCAGACGCCGAGGCTATTCAACAATTTAAGAAGCTGGTGGAGCTAGTTGGAGACATCGACATCATCAAGTGCCTCGCCAACTTCGCCCAAGGCCGCCTGGTCAACTACCTGAAGGGCGACAAGACTCTCGCTCAAGTAGCCAACATGCTGGGGATCGGCATGAAGTTCACGGAACGGCTGTCCAATTTCGGAAAGTTTGGTGAAAAACACAAAGGACTACTGTACACTGGGTACAGTATGGAAACTCTACTGAAGTACAAAAGAGCCATTGAAAAGCATTGTGAAGAGGATGTGAATTTCGCAACGCTTGCCACCAATGATCCGGAGGCAACCTATCAGCCTTGACCGCCACGAGAAGATCCGATGGATGAAGACGACCTACTGGAGGATTATAATGATGACGAGCATGATAAGCGCAAAAAGTTTGACTAAGAATAACTTTAATAAGTTTTACTAAGAACATGTATAACATGTATAACATATGTATAACATATATTAAAATAAATCATTTAAATAAATATTGTCAGGATTCCTGAATTGTCAGGATTCCTGAATTGTCAGGATTTTCCTGAATTGTCAGGATTTTCCTGAATTGTCAGGATTTTCCTGAATTGTCAGGATTTTCCTGAATTGTCAGGATTTTTTTATTTATTTTTTTTCTACGGGTTATTTCATAAGGAATTTATATTCAAGAATTAGAGATCATGTATTGTGAAATTATATTTTATAAGCTACAATAAGGCTTAGGTTTAATGTCTCCAGATAATAGCGTGAGGTCCATTGAACTCGCTGGGATAAACAAAATAATGGATATTGGATTATGATTTTTTTTTGCATGTTACGAGTTTTTATGACTGTCCCAGGTTTTTTTTCCCTGTCCCAGATGACCCATTGGGGAAAAAGGTACGGATCTGTGGGGACATTAAATTTAGGCTAGTGAATGGGATCTGGTGACTTTTGGTCAAAAGGGGGAGGTACCCTATTTTTGCTGAAGCGCCTGGGGATATTTAATTTAGTTATAGGCGCATATAGAAAAGGGCGATTCTTACTGTCCTGAAAGCCCCGTCTTGCATTCTACTCCAATCAGAAAATTTGAGGCGCATTCCAAAACATCGGCGCCTCCTGCGCCTATTTAATGGCTATTTAAAAGCTGGGATATTCCCTACTTGCTCCTCAGTAAAATAATAGTGAATTTCCGAGCCCACATAATCCGATCCATGCAAGAACCCCCTGCAAAAGTCCTCTCTGAGCCTGCCTTGGTTCATGCGATCTAGTCCCTGCAGTGTCCCTTTTTCGGCTATGACTTCGAGATTGACAGCTAAAAGACACTAGTTGTAGGTGGAAATAGGGAACTTGGTTTCGATATGGCTGCTTGGTGATGCAGTCAAAATAAGTTGGTGGCGGCGGGGTTTTCAGCCTCCTCCGGGGGCTGGCGGCTCTCTACCTTTCTTTATCTCCGTGTCTCTCGCTGTCTTCTCCTAGCATAGGACCTAGCCGCTCGCCACATCTATCCTGCTACCCCTGGGGCTGACCTCGAGATCGGGAATGGGAGGCCACAGTTGTCGATACATAGGCAAAAAAGATCGGCGCTCTGAGGCCGAGTAGGTAAAACGACGAAGGCGAAACCCAACACATATTTGATCTAAGCAATGACGTACGACGGACTACGAGCTATGTGCTTTGCTGAACAGCGCGTTACACTTTGCCTCAGCGAGGAATCATCAACTGGTTGTGGAATTTATTACTCAAAGAGAACGCCAATGTCAATTTAGTTGCTAAGACTGGCGAATCCCCAAATTATTTTGCATCGCAGAATGGGCATAATTTTATCGTTCAATTACTGATCGAGGCAAAAGTTACATTGCATCATATTGCATCACAGAATGACTGTCAGAAAGTCGTGGATTTACTCATTAGAGCGCAAGCAGATGCTGATCTTCAAGAATCAACCGACTCCAGTCCACTGTTTATGGCGTCACAGAATGGACTTGAGAAAGTAATTAAGCTACTCATTAATGCTCAAGCTAAAGTTGATCGACAGAATATTAGTGGTTCGACATCGCTTTACATTGCGGTTAAGGATGTACACTATAGCGCAGTTACGAGATGCTTGTCGACTCTCAAGCATTAACATTCAGAGATTCAGAGAACATAGAACATAGAGAACAGAGAACATGGTGTATATCGCGTCGCAAAATAGTCGTCAGCAAATCTTTAAGTCTCGCGTCAACGTACACCGCTGTACGTAGCTTTGTACGAGCGTAGAATGGATATCATCATTTTTTTCCTGGCTTGTTAAAGCGAATTCCGATGTCGATCAGCAAAGAAAATCTGGGGAGTCACCCATCTAAGTGGCATCACAAAACGGACATTTTCAGTCAGTGAAGTCGCTTATCAGCATGCAAGCGGATTTAAATCTCCAAAGATTATCTGAATTCCCTCTTTAGATTATATCAAAGCAAGGTCATATTAAGGTTGTTGACTTACTCATCAAAGCAACAGCCGATATTGATCTTGAAGGCTGCACTGGCTGTTCGGATCTCTTCGTAGCATCAAAGAATGACCACCACTCAGTTGTTGAATCGCTGTTAAAAGCCCTAGCTGATGAAAAATATCCAACAGACACTGTCTTCGCCGATTGAAATTGCGTCTCAGAATGATAATAAATTTGTAAAAATTACTTGTTAATACGCACCGTATTAACAAGTTCTTCAGCACTTAGCTGTACAGGGCACTTAGCCTTCAGCACTTAGCTGTACAGGGCACTTAGCCTTCAGCACTTAGCTGTACAGGGCACTTAGCCTTCAGCACTTAGCTGTACAGGGCACTTAGCCTTCAGCACTTGGCTGAAAATTCTCCTCCTAAATAATTAACGCAATTGAGCACTTACTTGGCTTGTAACGGTTTATTTACTGACATTATTCAGTAACTCCGTAAACGAGTTCTGACTTCCTTCGCTGCCAAAACGGCTCATATATACAAGTTTTTATTTTTTGTTAATATGCTAGCAATTTTATTACTTACAGTACTGACAGTATTCGCGTGATTAAAACAACATTTATAATTCATACGGTATAAAAGTTTTTATAGCATTTACAGTACTGACGGTGCTAAACAAAATATTCACCAAATTCAAGTAGGGCCCTGCACAGATACGAGCGCATAATTATTTCTAAAAATCTAGTAGTCCTCGCCGCAAAAAATTATTTTGTTCGCTTATAGATGATTGATTTCAAAAGTGAAGTATGGATTCATATAGTTAAATATATTTAGATATTTTAAACATTGATAGGACTGCATCGCTTTAGGAAAAGTGCTGTAGCCGGTGGGGGTTTTCCGGCCGTTCCGTTGCGTCCAAGACTCAAGGGGAACAGCTGCAGGCCGCCTGTTAAACTTAGGCTGCCGACCGCAGGCCTCCGGCCACAGTGTCTAGAATGTTCTAGATGGTAACGCTAGGACAGTTCAGGGGTCGGCAACCTTTTTAGCTACGCGGGCCAGATCGAAAGATTAGTGAATGGCTACGGGCCAGAACAATTATAACATTGAATTTTGGTCAAATTTTGCTTTCTCCGTTAGGCAGTTCAGTGTTGTCCAATTTAAAGGCAATGTAAGTTGTGAATAAGTGAGTTTGATACACGAATTGTAATAAATAATGCAATTTTTCATGCTAACAGTGTCAGTTCCAGATTAGAAAATAGAAGTTATATACATAGGGTTGGGAAGAGAGGTGGACATAGAGAGAAAGCTAGAGAAGTTTAACAATGACAGCTAAAAATTGCAGTTTTCAGGTAATTTAACTTTTCACTGATGAGCCAGGCACATTTTGGCGATGTTTGGCTTGAAAGCTGTGCAAGACAGTCGCAAAACATCGTTCAGATGCCGCTCAGACAACTGCGAGCGGAGACGGCTCTTGGTGTATTTCAAGCGAGAAAACACCTGCTCACAACAGTAGGTGCTGCCGAACATTGAGACTACTCGTCTGACATGTGCGGACACTGCAGGAAACAGCTTGGCAACCAGGTGTTCTTTAAAGAAACAGAGAGGTAATGTTACAGCAAACTTGCTCCGCAGCTCATCACTGCACTGGATCTCTACCATCTCCATGTTGATAGAGTCTGGAAGGTTGTCCACAACAACAGAGAATGGTGAAGTGAAGACTTTGAAGTCTGCAAAGCACTCTCTCAAAGCCTCAAACCTGCTCTTGAACTGCTCTCGCAACATGGAGATGATGTCAGCAGCTGCTCTGTAGTCCAAAATATCATCAGCAATCGTTGACAGGCGAGAGAAGTGCTGTCGTCGGTGATCTGTCAACTGGCTCACCCACAGTCGCAGCTTCGATGTACGAGCGTAAAGCGTACTATCAAGGAGTCCGTGACCGTAAGGACGCAGAGTGCAGACACACACAAGGCCTTCCCACTTTTAACACCTGACTGTTCTTCCTTCCCCTTCCTGCGTACTTAGGGCTTACCTCTCCCTCTACCTGCGTACCTCTCCCTATCCTAATTTACTCCCTATCGGCATATAACCTAAAAGCATTCACTAAGGAGCAAGAGAGGAGCCAGTTATGTACATGACCATCCTTATGCGGGGCGGATTGCAATGCTGGAGATGCAAAGGGCCTGCGGGACAGATAGAGAAGCTTCGCGTGCCGGAGGTTGCCGACCCCTGGGCCGCTTGAACGAGGGCGAGGTCTACGCCCGGCCACCTCTCCCGCGAAAGGAGAGATGGGCGTAGGCCACAAAGGAGACTGGGGACGCAAAGGGCCAGTCTAACGAGACCTTCTATTTAAGAAAATTCAGTACAAAAGTAGCAATAAAAAAGAAAGGTACCGTGGAATTTCCAAGGAAATTCCAACTACTTTGTCGTCTTAATAAAGGTTTTTCTTTTATGCAGCTAGCAAAACAATTTCAATCCCCAAAGGAAGCGATCTGTAATATCAGCGGCCTGTATCATTTTATTACAGTAGCATAGAAAAATGGCATTGTTCCTCTGCCGACTGCTAAGGTATGTGGCTGCATGCTGCTTTGGTATTTTAGCAGTTAATGAAATCCAGCGATTTATATTACATCTGAGCAATTTTTTAATGGCCTCTACAATTGATCCGACTGTCGAAGATCTTGTGGCCGCCATCAAAGCAAACGATATTACAACTGTTGACAATTTTATTATCTGTGGAAGCAGTATTAACAACTTTTTCCCAAAAGTTGAGGGAGGTAAATTTACTCCAGCTATGCTCGCCGCCTTGCTGGGACGAAAAGGAATTCTGATTAGGCTCATTCAGGCTCACGCTGACCTTGACAAGCAGAACAGTGATGGGTGTACTGCACTGCAGCTTGCAGCAGAGCAAGGCCATTACAAGGTGGTAAACTTGCTATTACGAGCGCATGTGGATGTAAATCTTCAGACAAAGACTGGTGAGTCACCACTTTACGTTGCGTCTCTGAGAGGTCACTGGGACGTCGTCGACTTGCTTATTAAAACCCTAGCCGATGTAAATCTTCAAGAAAGCCACAATGAGACACCTTTGTACATTGCATCACAGAATGGTCACTACCAAGTTGTCGACCTACTAATTAAGGGACATGCCGATGTTAATATCCAAAAGAATACAGGCTGCTCACCCCTCTACATAGCTTCTCAGAATGGCCACTACCAAGTTGTAGATTTACTTACGAAAGCTCAGGCGAGAGTGAATATACCTAGACGCACTGGTGCGTGGCCTCTATACATAGCATCGCAGAACGGGCATCTTCAGGTCGTTAATTTACTAATCAGATCGAAGGCAGATGTTGATTTGCAGCGGAACAACGGTTCGACGCCTTTGTACATTGCTTGCGCGCACGGGCATTATCATGTTGTTAAATCCCTCATCGAAGGTCAAGCAGAGATCGATTTGAGAGCGACACGAGACGGCTGGTCGCCTATATGCATTTCATCGCGGTACGGGCATGATCGAGTGGTCAAGTTGCTTATCAAATCACTGGCGGATGTCAACATTGAAACCTATAGTGGCAAGTCACCAGTCTATATTGCATCACAGTATGGCCACGCAAAAGTCGTTGCTGCATTAATCAAAGCCGATGCATATTCTAGTTCGCAAAAAAGCTCTAAACTGTGCCCTATCTGGATAGCAGCCCAAAACGGACATATTCAAGTGGTAAGGCAGCTTCTTTCTTTCGAAGAAAGTTGTTGCCAACTTCGATTGAATAAAGCACTAGAACGCGCCAAAGATTTTGGTCGTGTCCAAGTTGTTGAACTTCTACAACGTGTCAAGCACGGTCTCACAGAGCCGATGGCGCGTAGGTGAGTTGCTTTTAAGAATTGTGTACGGTTATCATGTACCCAAAAATATTGAATGACAGAATTAATTTAATTTAACTCTTTGCATCACTTATTCAGTTCCAATATAAGCGATAAAGAGCTAAGTCGAATGCTTTCGTCAGCGCTAGGAAGATCTGGATTCGTAAAATCACGAGCTGCTTTACAGAACGCTGCGGCCGATGTCCTTCAGGACATTCTAAGAAGACGACTTAATTATTTGGAGTACTTTCTAGTGGGCAGCTTTTCTGAAGGCTGGGGAAACAGTCTCGTCACCCTGGATGGTAGGACGGGACGCGATTCGGACATTGACTTAATGCTGCTTCTACCCGGCAATCCAATTCATCTGAAAGACCTATGCGAGTGTCCGGACCAGATAGAAACTAAAGTGACGCACGAGTACCAAAACGGGCATATTTTGAGTTTGGGATATGGTGAGAAAGCTTATTCTTCTTTCCCAAGCAATAGCTCATATTCAACAGGAGTATTTAAAAATTGTGAATTGATCTTGTTTTTCACCGGAACTAGCCAATAATTCAAAACTATTCGTCAAAAATAGAAATAATTAAGTTAAAACACGATATGAAGACTAAAACATCATAAATCAAATCATCCTAAAAACCGCAGCCTCTAGGCCGGCATGTCACAGTGCAGGTTCGGCCTCAAGACCAGCTGTCGACTTTGTTGTAGCCCGACGCCTCTGCCGCTACCCGCCTATTGCATCGCTCCTTAATGACCAAGTCAGGCAATCAAACATTCCCGAGTCCACACTGCGATCAGTCTTCAGCCAGCTTACTTCAACATCATCGCCGTGCCACGTCGTTCACGCAACTCTTCCAGGAAAGGCGGGTGAGCAGCTCCGAGTGAGCACAAGCTTCCTAGAGATGTCGCTAATGAGACGCCTGAGCACTATACAGGGCCAGCTGTTTGTAACGCTTAAATGGCTGCTGAAGAACTCTCTCGGAAAAGGCAACGGATTCAGATCCTACCATGCGAAAACTATCACATTTAGAATGCTGCAGGAGACACCATCGAATGATTGGACTCCGGATAATCTCGTGAGTCTCACAAGACGTTCACTTCATACGCTGCTTGACGGTGTGGAGAAAGCTATTAGCTCTGGCGATGCTGATGGTCGCATTGTGGATCATTTTTTTCTGAGCGACACTGCTGTGTACCTGAGTGGAGTGGATTCCACATCGGGTGAGAAGGTCAACAAAACATTGAACAAGGCAGCTGAGGCATTGAGAAATGCGATCGTTAGGCTGCCTGAGCTGCTGCAGGAGTTCATGGACAACTTGCGACCCCTTACCAACTCAGGCCGATTCTACTTTCATCCGTTCCTCATTCTTCCGCATCTCTATGATGAACCAGTATCGGATGAAGATTTATGCGAGTACCACCAAATCTACGACATCGTAAAGAAATGTCTACTCGAAATTTCTAATGACAGCAGCAGCCAAGAGCAAGTTTTCAAATTGATTAGCAAGCTTCCAGACTGTGCCCGAACAGCTCGTGAGACTCTGAAAGCGATGGTCTTCGTAAAATTCGGTGACCGAGAGGCTGCGATCGAAGTTTTAAGCGCCTGTGCTCCGTTCAGTGTAAGTAAAGGCATAGATTGGCCGTTTGACACGTCAGCTGGAGAGCAATCTATGGAATTTGTGTGGCAGTATCTAAAGAGTCAAGACTCTGCTTGGAAGTTCTGCTTTGAATTCGAAAGTCGTCCACAACTTCCTTTGAAAAACCGATGCATGGGAGAGTACATTCTATTTCAACTAAGGCCATTCGACGACTACTATGTCATAAATTTTGATGCCCTATTTTGGGAGCTACATTTTGAGCTAATTGGAAATCAGGACTGCAGTGCTCAAGAGTGGATCCGCGAGGCCGCGAAAAATGAGGATTTGGATGAGCAAGAGCTGACGGTTGCTGCCGCCAACTGCGAGGACAAAGAACTTCTAGGATTGTTCCGAAATAAGAGCGCAAATATTTTTTGTGAAGTTCCCGATTGGCTCGAAGCAAAATTTATTGGGCTTTGAAAAAAGTGAATGATTCAAGGATTTCTTACGTAGACTTCTGAAGTCTCAAAACTTTGTAAGTCTTTCTACTAGTGGTCCTTGGAATGACCAAGGGCACCTTAAGTAGAAGGACGGGACACTTCGTTTCTTGGAAAGTTTTTGGAGTCTAATCTTGACAAAATATCACATCTCTTGATATGTGGTTCCTGCCTTCTTACTCTATCGAACTACGTACGTCTTTATTTGTGAAAAAATGATCTTCCTATTATTTTATATTATTTTACTGATATTAGTTCACTTTCGTAAAAAACTACTAAATGACAAATACCCAATCCAGAGAGAATCAGACATTGACTTGTGACTGGACCAGCAAAATTATCCAAAATGCTGATTGATAGAAATGTTCTTTGAATAAAACTGATTTGGTTACAAGAGGATGAGAACCTACAGAACCTGCGCAGCATGTAAAATACCAATTTAATTGAAATTATAATTTTGACAAATGCTTTTTAAGGGAAATAATTTAAAGATAAATATTTCATAAATAAGGACATAAATAATTCGATAGAGTAAGAAGGCAGGAACCACATATCAAAAGATGAGATTTGCATCTGCTTCCAATCGCACGCAATCTTTAATTTTATGTCGAAAAACTGCAAATTTCCTATCTCTGTAGTGTATTTTTCGCGATGATTAGACTCTAAAAACTTTCCAAGAAAATATGTGTCCCGTCCTTCTACTTAAGGTTTCCTTGGGAATGACTCCTGGCACTAATCCAATGCAGTAAAGAAAACTTATTTTTCCTTTATTTTGACCCGCAATTTTACGCCTTTCCGTTCTACATCTTTCTTGACTTGCCCCAGGCTTTTGCCACTGACTTCAGTACTTCTGTACTTTTATTTTTGTACCAAAACCATTATGCATTCACTGTCCGCTGTTCACTGTCTCGCATTACATTTTTTGTCCATAGTTTTGCTTCCATAGTGTGAATATACGAGCTTAGAATAATACTAGATATTATTGTGCGCTTTGCATCGTCTAAAATTGTCTGCCTCGATAGAGATTCTGAGCACAATTACTTTTTTTCTAGTAACTAGACACAAACAAAGCAAGTGTACGCAATTATAGCGAGTAAATTTAGCCATTACCAAATCGTTCCTAGTTATGCGGTAGTTTAAAATCCATCGAATTTCTGTGCACTTTGGCAGCACTATAGAAGGCATTCGAAGTTTTTTATAGCAAGCAAGAAACTTTTTCAGCGAGGCTGAGAGCTTATAGTCTTGCTTAAACTGTAAAAATAAGCTTGGATTTTTATAGCCGCAAAAACTTTTGAGGTTTATAATGGGCATTTATGGGCGTGCACTTCTTACTACGAGTAGCAATTATCTTCTGGTGTACTTATTTTTCTAATCAATTGTTTACTGAATTGTCTACTCAATAAGCCTACTTAAACGTCTCTAAAAAAATCTAATTCAGCAGGAGGGCTGCAGGAGCTTTGACGCTTAAAGCGCCATCGTCCCACAACCAGCGACTGGGCATGACTGTCCATTGCGCTGACTCCTGAAGCGCGTTCAGTCACACTAAATACGGTATGCAGGCATAGACACACACACAGGCCGCCCATGAATGCCCATTATATGCCTGCACTAGCATAGCGTGTATTGTACAAACTACAGACCACAGATTACGAAACGGTCGACTCAGCATTCGGTGTGATTTCTGTAGTACAAACCGGCAATTCCAGGCATGTACACTCTCTATGCTTGGGGGGATTGCCCTCAAATTGCCCAAGGCCCCAAATTAATGTAGCCAACCTAAAACGCGGGGTCGAACCCGGACCAGTGGCACAAAAGGCAGACGCGCTAGACCGCCGAGCCCCTCGGTCTTACTGAATAAGTCTACTTAATCGCCTACTCGATTGTCTTCTAACCTGTCTGCGTAACTGTCTACCAATTTGTCTACTCAAGTAAAGACGAACTCAAGTTTTAAAATTTTGCCTGACTTTGAGATTTAGTTAGAACATTTTTTCGGCTGAAATTCGGCGAAATAAGGGCTGCAGTGCCGAAACACGTTCTGCATCTCAAGTCTAAGTTAAAAGTACGCTCGTACGAGCTCGTATAGTTAAAGTTGCACGATAGGATCAATCATACGCTTATACAATTGTCCTTATAATCCATTATAGTCATAAAAAACAATTAAATGAATAAGATTTTGAATATGACTGTGAGAAATAATTCTATCCTCTTTTTACAACTACTAAGTAATAAAACAAACGTCTTTTTCGAATATTACATTGAATATATATATTTTTCATGTAATTATTGATTCTTTGTTACTGCTTATGTTATCAACATTTATTGCTCCCGACACGAACATGATCAAACCTTTGTCTAGCGGTAGAAGGGGTAGAAAATTTAGGGTCGACAAACCGACCTACCTATATTAGTGTCTAGTCACCTTGTTCTTTTATGCATTATGATAAGTACTATTCGAGAGCCTGTCAATTGTCCATGCCAATGGTACATCTTGTTCAGCGGTTGATAATCTAAACAGCTCTCAGAGGAACACCTTGCCGACATCGCGGCGCTCTCAGAATCAGCTGCCGCACCCGCCGACTGGCGCAGCCGAAGCACAGTCCCAGCAGGACGCCGTGCAGAGCAGCCAGATGCTCACCAATTGCCCAAACAGCTCGTTGATTGACAGCCGTCGAATCGGGTAAATTGGCCAAAACAAACTGGGGCAGCCAAGCAACGCCGGCAGCCACCGAAACCCGCAACGTTGCACCAACCAATCGACGCGTTTTAGCCGCTGATATGCTCGACTCAAGTCGCTCCGCTGTGCGCGCTCGACGGCGTAGTACGATGCAGACAGCGGCTGCAACAGCCACGTTGATTATCAGAGCTCCTCCAATAGGTGTCAAAGACAGAGCCAGCATGATCCACTTATGACAGGGAGCAAATTGGCACATGGACAAGTCAAATAAGCCCAGCCAAGCGTGAAGACATCCAGCGCATACGGTGAGAGCTACTGGAGGCAGCCAGACCATCAGCAGGAGCAGCTTTGACGGGCCGCGTGCTGGAAGATTGGAAACCAGGCTTCGAAGCAAATCGCCACCAAAAACAGCTGCCCAGGTGAAGGCCGACGTAAGGCAGAAGTAGCTCAACAGCAGCAGGCTCAGACAAGTCCACTGCGTTGGTTGTGCAGCCCGAAGGACAATTGCGAGGGCTTCCCAAACCAGAACGCAAACAGAGTGACAGCAAAGGCACAGACCGGGTCGGTTGCGCAGAGACGCTACACCGAGGTAAATTGATAAGAGGGCGCAAAGCGAAGCTATCGAGGCAGCGTGAGTCGCATAGAGACTTATAGATAGCCGCCAATTGTCTGACGAAGTCTGATTGCCAAATCGACTAAATTCTCTGCCAGGTAAGTTGGCGTCCAAATTGCGAAAGCCTACGTATATACCTAACAGGCCTTGGTCCAAACTGTTTCTCAGCTGCCACAGAGGATAATCTGTGTGCTCACACATTGGAGCGTACCAACCTAGTTGACACATACGGCAGTACACGTTCCTGTAAGCGACGCCCTCGCACACTTCGTACTTGGTTGGTGCTCGATCGCAGGATACGGTCAGAGACGGATAGTCTCCCCTGCACACCGCTGCGTCAGCTAACTTTTCGTAGCACACGTGCGTCTGTTGAGCATCGAATATGGCCACAGAATTGCAGTCTGAGCTGGTGGAACCGTTGCAAAACATGGCCGCCTGGTTTGCTGAAGGTGCAACGCTTTCGCCGTGGCACAATGCGCAGTACGCGTTAAGGTAGAGTAAGCCAGTGCGATTGGAATATACAGGCAGCGTGTTTGCGTCACTGATGTTGCTGCCCAGTGCTGAGTGACATTTTGAACTCCATTCAGAGGCTCCCGACGGACATCGAGTCACCATGTAAACAGAATATTGGCCTTGAACTGTTTCGCACGAGCCATTGGTGCACAGGTAGGCCCTCTCACAGGTCAAGGCTGCACTACTAGGGGAAAACACTCGATCCTGATTGCAACAGTCTTGGTAGCTGGTGCAGTGCTCTGACGGTGAGTAGCAAGCGGGAATCATCAAAGGACCCGGATGTCGTACTGCAATTCTAATGCGACACTGAGCGCTGGAAATGATCGCAAGAAGCAAAACTGTCTTCAAAAGCGAGTCTAGTGCGTTGTTAGAGATTAACATTTTCTTTCAATGAATAGCTCTTCCCGGTTCAAGAAATCGGGATTATAGCAATCGGCTTCTCTGTTTCCAGTTCTTAAAGCGCAAAGAGAGCCTATAGTTGGCTCTGAGTCGTAAAAATATTGATTTTTTAGCTAAAAACAGCTTGCAAAAACTGGCGCACTCCAGCTAAGGATCAAGCTCAGCGACGCTTATCTTCCGCTTGTAACTGCTGCTTACCAAAGAGCGCTCATATTTATCCTAATCACTAATTCCTCCTGCATTGGCTGTGCTGCTAATGCAACTAATTGAAGAATTACTTGCCTATCTGGCTAGATTTGGTTCCGGGACAGAAATATCCAGATTGTTCCAGAGCGCACTGCCCATTACGAGCGTAGTAATGATCGGTGATCGATTTATCCTTAGCGAGGACGAGCTATTTGCATAATTTTATTACCACGAAAATTGTATGATTCACGTTATAGCGATTCGATAGATCAGTATGTGTAGCGTGTTTGTGTATTCGTCACAGTTTTTTTTGCTCAATAAAGTGTTTTTAAAAGCAAAATTTGAATTGATTCTATAATAATAACTAGAGTGAAGCAATACAAAAACGTTTAAATGACGTTAAAAGTTTACTTTAAATTTTATGTATGAGAATGTTACTCAATGGCAACTGTTATTTTATGCATAATAGCATAAATTTACCAATATAGCAGGCATACAGCATCAGAATGATTAATGAGTTTGTATGACTCACATGACCACTCGGAGCTGGAGTGCATAATCCAACATACTTTTCCCGACTTCCTGTTAGACAGAGGATACGAAACAATTGGATAAATGCCCAATTACTCGTATATTTGAAATAGCCGGATGTGTCAAGCAGCTAGAAGAACTCGCTGTCCGTACTCAGTTGGCAATTAGAAAGAGGAAAATTTTGACTATACATTCAGTTACATTTGTGTATAAATACCCAGCAAACTCTATGTAAACGGCAATCAGTCTGGACAAAAAGTGACACATCCAGAGAACTTTTTCCATCGCTTGTAAAGCATACAAGAGCCAAGTGAAAATTAAACATCTGTGAGAACAACTGCAGTACTTGAAGATGCTTCAATCCTTTATTCTGATCCTCTTTCTGACGGTATCCTCTGATTTGTCTCAGTCTATGGTTAACGGTGAGTTTTAATGTACGAGCGCGTACATGTAGCATTACATAGACATTGTGTATCTGTCTATCTATCTATCAATCTATCTATCTATCTATCTATCTATCTATCTTATCTATCTATCTATCTATCTATCTATCTATCTATCTATCTATCTATCTATCTATCTATCTATCTATCTATCTATCTATCTATCTATCTATCTATCTATCTATCTATCTATCTATCTATCTATCTATCTATCTATCTATCTATCTATCTATCTATCTATCTATCTATCTATCTATCTATCTATCTATCTATCTATCTATCTATCTATCTATCTATCTATCTATCTATCTATCTATCTATCTATCTATCTATCTATCTATCTATCTATCTATCTATCTATCTATTTATCTATCTATCTATCTATCTATCTATCTATCTATCTATCTATCTATCTATCTATCTATCTATCTATCTATCTATCTATTTATCTATCTATCTATCTATCTATCTATCTATCTATCTATCTATCTATCTATCTATCTATCTATCTATCTATCTATCTATCTATCTATCTATCTATCTATCAATCAATCAATCAATCAATCAATCTATCTATCTATCTATCTATCTATCTATCTTTCTATCCATATACCAATCAATCAATCAATCAATCAATCAATCAATCAATTAATCAATCAATCAATCAATCAATCAATCAATCAATCAATCAATCAATCTATCTATCTATCTATCTATCTATCTATCTATCTATCTATCTATCTATCTATCTATCTATCTATCTATCTATCTATCTATCTATCTATCTATCTATCTATCTATCTATCTATCCATCAACCTTACAACAGGTCAGTCAGCTGAGGACGAGCTGGTCAGCGAGCTTCTATCCAGGCTGCCAGAGACGAGAGCCATCGCCAGGCCGGTACGGGCTGATCCCAGCGAGTCCGTGGAAGTCCAGCTAAGTCTGTCTCTGCAGCGGCTGGAATCGATGCAAGACGCTGCTCAGTTTGAAATGTGGCTTAACATGGCGAGAGCGCTTAATGCTTGATCCTCTATGCTTATATTATTCTCTCCAGTAATGATGGCAGCTTAGTTATTTGGATATTTCTTTCCAGGCTTGGCAAGATCCCAGATTGCAATGGAATTCAAGTAGTTTCGGCAACATTACAAAACTGAATCTGCCGGCTGAGTTGGTTTGGCTGCCGGACATTGTGCCTTATACAGTGTCAGTGCATCTATTACTAATGCAATGATAATTTCTAGCTGCTGCGTAGGCTGCTGGGTCATTACCTTTGTGGTTTACCGGAGCAATAATCCTTACTAATCTTACTTATCCTTAAGTCAATTAAAACAAAGGAACAACGTGCGCAACTCCATTTCGAGAGAAAAATTGTACAAATGACAGTTAAAATAGGCAATTAGCAAAGGAACTAAGAAATAATCCCTAATTACCTATAGCTTTAAGAGCGTAAGAAATATCTCAAGAGATTTTTTTCCAGAGGGAAAAGCTACCACAGTGTTCGAATTTTTACCCGATCCTGGAGTCCTCTAAGGCCTTCGATTGGAGATATATTCATTGTTGCAATTTATAAACATTTGTTGTTATAAATGATTACATTATAGGGAGATAAGGATCAGGTGTCCACAAGGTTCCAGGCTTCTGCTCCAGATGGTCAAAGCTTTTTTTTAACAAAAATTATCCCTTCTTCACTGCAGTATATTTTAAATTTTATCGATACATTTTATGCAGAAGCAACTACAGAGCTTACAAGGAGGTGGCAACTCGAGTTCAAGTTGAGCACAACTCGAATGTCACATACATTCTGCCTATAAGCGTTAAGACTACGTGTTTTACGCAGCGGGACAAAACTGTACGATGCCAGTTGAAATTAGGGAGCTGGTCATACACTGGCAACGAGGTTGACTTGCGGCTTAACGACAATACAATCGGAATCGAATCATTTGAGAGGCCTGATGGTTGGGAATTGAAAAGCGCGTCAGCTACTAGGATTGAACAAGTTTTCGATTGTTGCGCGGAGACGTTTGTGTCAGTTCAGTGCACTTTTATGTAAGAGAGAGGACACAATTTTTGTGTTGTTTTTTATTCAGTATAACAAGTAGAAATTCAAATTTTTAATCATATTTTGTTTAATTTCAGACTTCAACCGAAGTTCAGGCGAAATCTAAGAAAATAAGTGACTTATTTTTTATTAATGTCATAACATTGGACCTGCTGACGCTCTATGGTAAAGTCTGGTTTTGGTGCGTTTATTCGGCAAAATCGTTTTATAATTTATGAAATTAATTATTTTATTAATTTTGGTGAACGTTGCGCGCGGTAAATGTCTTTGTTGTTGTCTACAAAATTTTTTATTCTTATCTTGAATGCGTCTCCATCTTTCAGATAATAATATTCAAATTTTTATTCTAAATAGTTGATTAAAATTTAACAATAAAATAAATTTCTGCCAACAATAAAGTTCTGCGAATATTTTTGCTGTCAAATTTTAGGCAATTTTTGGTTAATGTGAATTATAATTTATTATTGCAAAACAACTGTGTATAAATGAGTGAATATATAATGTAGTTACAAAATATGCTTTAAAATGGAAAATTTCATATAATTTTTTTACAAAAATCTTCAGCAGTGAGTTTTATAAGCTTTGTGAAAGAAAGAAAGGAAGGAAGGAAGGAAGGAAGGAAGGAAGGAAGGAAGGAAGGAAGGAAGGAAGGAAAGAGGGAAGGAAGGAAGGAAGGAAGGAAGGAAGGGGAAGGAAGGAAGGAAGGAAGGAAGGAAGGAAGGAAGGAAGGAAGGAAGGAAGGATGGAGGGAAGGATGGAAGGAAGGAAGGAAGGAAGGAAGGAAGGAAGGAAGGAAGGAGGGAAGGAAGGAAGGAAGGAAGGAAGGAGGGAAGGAAGGAGGGAGGGAAGGAAGGAGGGAAGGAAGGAAGGAAGGAAGGAAGGAAGGAAGGAGGGAAGGAAGGAAGGAGGGAAGGAAGGAAGGAGGGAAGGAAGGAAGGAAGGAAGGAAGGAGGGAAGGAAGGAAGGAAGGAAGGAAGGAGGGAAGGAAGGAAGGAGGGAAGGAAGGAAGGAGGGAAGGAAGGAAGGAAGGAACGAAGGAAGGAAGGAAGGAACGAAGGAAGGAAGGAAGGAAGGAAGGAAGGAAGGAAGGAAGGAAGAAGGAAGGAAGGAAGGAGGGAAGGAAGGAAGAAAGGAAGGAAGGAAGGAAGAAAGGAAGGAAGGAAGGAAGGAAAAGATAAGGTAGGATTCAATAAAACGGCTATTTTTTAAAGTAATGCTCCCAAATTTGAGCCAGGACACGCAGTCCAATCAGGTGAAGGCAGATTATAGCAGCCAGTAGCCACGCTGGCTGACATCTTTGCAAAAACCAGTCAGTGAAAAAACCGCTGCAAACAGCCACTGACATCAAGCTGAAAGTTGCTCCGCCCCCGACCGCATGAAGAAACTCCAGAGCCAGACGAAGTTTCGATGCTTTCTTCTTCTGCAAGCGATACCAAAACCTCAGTAATAGACTAGCCAGAAATTGAACTATTAGTGCTAACGAAGCTACTGAGCCAATCAAGCCGTGCCATGTAGTCACGTGACGTTGGTGAGCCTGAGAAAAAAGATCGTTAGTACAAACATTAAAGCTTGAGAAAGTTCATGCAGAGCAATACAAAAAAACCGAACATGAATAACATAAAAATCGAAAGAAACTCGAGAATTTTTCTTTACTCAGTTTAATGTACTGGTAACCGATCTCAGTTACTAGTTACTTCTCTCAGCATAAGGAAATGCGGAATCAAAGAACGTTGCACAAGAGCACGAAAAGTCTTCCATGGCAGGGACTCGAACCCACGACCTTCCGATCATAAGTAAAAAGCCCTTGCCATGAGACAAAAACTAGGTACGTAGAGAATAAATCAAACTGTTATCAATTATTGGTGAGGGGCCCCTAATCTGCGTACCTTTAATCGAGCGGCAACCCAGGCCAGTCCAACTCCGGCCAGAGTTTGCGCAACAGCAGCAGAATTCAACAGGACGTGGCTGGTCAGACGCGAGTGCGGAGTCGTTTCTGGCTCGCCTACGCGACCTTCTCGACGGTGCAGTGCGCGAATGCCGAAGCTGAGGAGGCCAGCTGCCGCAAGCCCCGTTAGTGTGGCGTGCCAACGAGTGGCTGATGATGCAGCAGCTGACACGGACAGGGAGTTGCTGCCCTGATTAGCTGCAGAATCAACTGTGCTACGAGTACTGCGACGCGCGGAAACTCCAGTTACTATGGCAACTAGAGCTGCTGAAGCGCAGTTTGCTAACATTTTTCAGTTGGCTAAACAATAGCCTAATCGAATGAAATTATTTTCTGAAGAAAGTATAATAAAAATGTTAAATTATTAAATGAATGAAAAATGAATTAATTTTGCTGCTCATAATCCTAATACAGTTCAAAAATATCCAAAGCAAAGCCGAAATATCATCTTTAAGAGATGCCATAGTCATCATGTAAAAAATCTACCTTGATTTTTATTATTAGTCTACCTGTTGAATGTTGTAAAATGTCAGCAACTGTAACATTAGAAAACAAGAATTACATTATTTTTTACTTAAAAGATACTAAATGCACAGCAAAATTATAAAAGATCATTGAATGGAAGCTAGGCCTATAACATAAAAAAACATATTTTTCATTAACAATCTGTTATTTGTAAGAAGCTAGAATTAATTACTACAGTTTCTAGTGATGAGTCTAAAATGTAGCCAAAAAGTGAAACTGTCCTTACATGAAAAACAGCTTTAATTAGTAGTCAGTACCTAGAATTCAAGAGATATCAATGACATTTGGGTATAGATGTCTAAATCCAAAGTTACTATACATTTTTACTCAACTTAGTCAAATGACTTCAGAAATAATAGCACAGTATCAGACAAATATGGCTCAAAAAGTTTTTTTAATTTACTGATCGTGCTGAATCATTGTATTTATTGTGTTGTGTTGAACGTAATTATTGTATTTTAATGAAAAAAAACAATTTAAAAAACAACTGCCACAACTTTTATAAATTTTAATGATTCTGGAGTTAGCCTAAAAAATTATGTAAAACAATATAAATTATAATTTTGATGAAAAACTGAAAAAAGCACAATAACAGTTATGTAGTAACGTGATTGATTGGTATTTACACTTTGCGCCAAAAATTTTGGTTACAGCAAAGCGTGAGAAAATAGATGGAAATAAACAATTTGAATGTGTTCCTACGTAGTTAAAGACGCTTGAAAGCCAATACATGAATAAATGCAGGCCAAATTATCCACTGTAAAAAATATGTAGTGTAAGATATGAGAATAAATATATAGTTTTTAGCTTAAAAAAACACCTTTAAATTGACTAAAAGTTATACTGGTGTTTAAAAAAGATAAGCTGGCACCGCCAGCGTGCCAGTCCCAGTTTGACCATATTTTTGGCAAGGACCACTAGTGGTGCTTGATTTTTGGGCTGTTGATTCCCTTTAGTTTCTCGCTAAAATTTATTCGAAACTGGATTAGAGTGACAAAAACAAGCCAAAATAATAATTAGTCGACTTGGTAATGACAAAAAACTTTGGGCTTTGGCGTTTAGGTATTGGGTAACTAAATCTCTATATGCAAAAATATCGTTTAAGTTGACTTCGGTAAAGTATTATATATATATATATATTTTTTTTAAATCTTGCGTGAATTTTTGCAGTTAAGTATATTTTTTTGTTAATCTAATTTTGTTAATTTGACAAATTTTCCGAGAAATGAAAAATATTTGACTGTGCATTTTCGTAACTTTTCTGACAGTTGAAAAGCTCAAGTTTAGAGCCATTTTCTACCAATGCAATTCAAGTCTCATATTATTAGTATAATTGAATTGTATAATTCAATTTTTTTTTCTTTACCAGCGAGCATGTTTTAGCTTCAAATAGCGTTTCAGAAATTAATCTGCCCTGCCCTAGGTAAGAGGTCAGCCCTAAGCAGGTAAACCTGCTAAGGTAATATTGTAAAGTATATCTTATTCTGACAGTGCTTTTCCTAGATTTGATTACTGCAGACCTATTTAAGTAGAAAGTAAGATAGCTTTAAGGATAGACCTTTTTATATAAAATATTATTGATAGCTGTTATTTTAGTTTACAATGCCTTCATAAATAATACAAAACAATACTCAATTTTACTAAAAACAAGACAAATGTTGACTACAAATATTGACTCGTTTGATCCCAAGTCTTCAAGGTAATTATTCTAATAGAAATGAAAAGATAAGAAAAAATAATAGTTATACCTTAGGATCATACATGCGCAACACCCGGCCGACCCAGCTGAATCGGCCAGGTGACAGGCCTGCCAAGCAAGGGATGTCGCAAAGTCACCGATGCAAGTTGCAAAATCGCTGATGCAAGTCGAAAAATCGCTGATGCAAGTCGCAAAATTGCCGATGTAAGTCACAAAATTGCTGAAAAATGAGGGGGTAAGTCACAAAATGGAAAAGAATTGGGAAGATTCAGGCAAGAATAGTTCGCAGGACCTTTTTTTTGGTCCTTCAAAATTTTTGCCCAACTAAGTCACAAATTTTTCCACTGACAACCTATGTCACACTTACACTGAACAACGTCGCATTGGCTGGGTAAGATTCAGGAGGTTGCACATGTATGCTCAGGATTTACTAACACATTGATATTGGCAGTGCTTATCCCTATAGTACTCAGAATTAGTGTTCTGCCACCGTCAATCTCTGGGACTGTAACCGTAACCGTAATCAATGGGTAATCACTGTAACTGTCATGACCCGTAATTATGGCCCAAAAATCATGGTAATTTGTTGTAAAAGTAACTGTAACCATAATATAACAAATTTATCTAGTTTGCAAGAAGGCTGGTATTATAAGTCTGGTAACCATGCGTATAGCCGTTTGGTTGTCAAACCAGTTACCATGCAAATAGCCAATGCGTTATTGGCCTGGTAATTGTGACTACAAGTATAGCTTGTTTATTATCAAACTGGTTACCGTGCAAAAAGCAAATGCATTATTGGCCCAGAAATTGGAATTTTCAAGAGAAAAGCAATATAACTTTAAACATTCTTTAAATGGTTGACTACCAAACTCTATAAATAAGCTGCATTTTTTGCTGCTCTTTTAATAGGCCCTAATTGTTTTTAATAATGAAGAAAAAAATAAAGAACATTCTCCTGTAATTACTGCAAAAAGTTTTACTGTGCAAAACTGCTCTAGTTCTAGAACCAGAATCAGTAATATGAAAAGGCCCTAAGTACTATTGCACTTGTTTTTAGTACTTTTTTATTTATTCATACCTAAAATACCTTTAAAAGCCAACCCAAGGGGATTCCAACCATGGATTTTTTCTTAACTTGCAGTCAAATGACAAACCATTTAGCCAACAGTATTTACTTCAAACCGTCAACCTTAATGCTTTTAATATACACTTACTGGGCTGATAAACAAATGGCTATTTACACAGTAAACTGGTGTTCATGTATGACTCATTAATTGTAATGTTACTGGGCAGATAACCAAATTGCTATAGGTACGGTAACCGGGCCAATATTGCAATCATTATTGACACAGTTACCGGACTGTTAACCACCTTGTTGCAAGAAAGAACCACAATAATAGGTTTTTAATGCTCTATCACTGTTATTTTTATTTTATAATTATTTCACTTACATCTTTTGCTGTAATTATTATGCCTTTAAATGTTAATTTTTTACAATTTACAATCTATATGACTTTAAGTTGAGTTATGACACTATACATATCTAAGTCATATCATATATGAGTTAAACATACACTCATTTTTATTTGTATTTTGTCTATGAACTATGTATATTTGTTGATGTCAAAAAATAATTGCAATGAATCTGTTTAAATTTTCTAAGAATTATAGATGGTTTATAACTCATGTACTTGTAAATTCTTCTACTTTAAACTACAAGGTGGGTACAAGGTGTCCTTGGGTAGGTTAAGTAGTCTACTGAAGGTCTTCTTAGGGTATGTAACGAAATTAAATTTGAATTTAGGGTTGGCCGACTGATTTGGTGGCTGACCAAGGTAAGTCGCAAAATCGCTGATGTAAGTCGCAAAAATTGTAGATAAAAGTAGCAAAATTGACATTGTAAGTCACATTGTAAATCAGAGATAAATGAGGGGTAAGTCGCAAAATGGAGAAGAATTGGGAAGATTCAAGCAAAAATGGTTCGCAGGACCTTTTTTGGTCCTTCAAACTTTCACCCAAAGTAAGTTGCAAATTTTTTGTTAAACTAAATTGCACCAGCCGACCAAATTTTTTAAGTTGTGCACCTATGAGCTTTCCTAAATTATTATGGTAATTTTTGTAAATTTTCAACATTTGTGGCTATACCAACTAGTTTGTACTATTAAAGTTACTTTTTGGCAGAATCTACAACTTTTCATAGTGGTAAAAATGGAATTTGAATCTTCAATTTTTCATTTCAGCCCAGGCATTATGTCCTAGCAATAGAAGCTGACATCTTCAAAACCTCAATCCTGCAACCTACATTGTTTGCTTCCCACCCAGGTGATTGACATGTCATCCCAATTGAAGCGATCAAATCCATTTAAAAATCATTTGAAAAATGGCTATGATGGCCCATTAGTAGTAAGCTCTTTTGATGAACCTGAGCCGCTGCTGATTGATGTGCCAGATTGCGATGAGGCACCTGTGGCCACTGATGTAGCAGTAGCAGCAGCCGCAGCCGCCTGCATTGCTAGTAGCGACGAAGTTGACTCAACCATTGGCTGTCAAATTAGCGGCCCGTCAAAAAGATTTCGCAAAGATTTGACAGCCGTCAGAGCTGGCGTCAACAACAGCGATGCGCGCGGGCCCGACAGTCGCTGCTCCGAAGTCTCCTCAGAGTCGTCTCTGCATAACAACATTTTCGAATATTTATCCGGCCTAGCAACCGCGCCTAGCGACGGGGCCACCGCCGTGACTCAAGCTGTGCTGCACGTGACCGAAACTTATCAGTTCGCTATGCTTACTAATGCCAACACTATTGTGATTGATGATGGCGAGGATCAGTACGAGGCCTCGTATGACATTCAGGTAGTTTGATAATAATACCCCAGGTGTCTCATCAGCCAGCCTCCCAGATCCCCAGGTGTCTCATCAGCCAGCCTCCCAGATCCCCAGGTGTCTCATCAGCCAGCCTCCCAGATCCCCAGGTGTCTCATCAGCCAGCCTCCCAGATCCCCAGGTGTCTCATCAGCCAGCCTCCCAGATCCCCAGGTGTCCCAGCCATCCATCATCATGTTGTTTCCACTGTCCACATTCTCTTTGATCATTATTTTTGAAGACGCTACGATTATCCCAAACGCTTAGATCCCATCATAACCCAGCAACAGTTTACATTAAAACAGTAAAAGTACATTTTCGAATTCAACAGGCCAGCGTAGACGAAAATGGCTTCATCGACGTGCCCGTCGATTTCGCCCCAAAACTGCTCGACCAAGACGGCGGCGAGATCTACGACATCAGCGACCGGAATTTCACCATTTCATCCAGTCGCGATGCTCAGCAGCAGCAGCAGCATCAACGGGAGCCTCTTCCAGCAGCCGTCGACGGCTTGTCGGTCTGGGCAGCCGAGGCCGCTCGCGCCGACGCCGACATTTCTCAATTACGTCGAGCGGCTTTCCGTCTGGTCCTGGCGTTGCTGCCCCAGCTGGAACTGCGTCCGGGATTTGACTGCACCACCAGGTCAACTGATCGGCTGTTGTTGGCGCTCTGCTCCATCCTGGACTGCAGCAGCGGCACCGAGTGTCGGCTCGAGTTTGATCGTCGAATCCAACGCAAACTGCTTAGAAAACGGAGTCGCCGACTGCCAGCTGTTTCGCTCTGCTCCAAACCGTTCGACTGCGCTGTTAGTTTGAGACGTCGAATTGTTCAACTGCTGCATCTGCTGCTGCCCGACCTGACGCTGCCTGATTGCATCGAGTCGGTTCTGCTGTCTAATGACGAACGATTAAGTCCGTCAGCTTGTTCACTGTTGTCAATGTTGATTGACAGAATTGTCAAGCATAGTAAACGGCCTATTAAAAAGCGTAGGTAGCATTTTCTATTCTAGTTGTTGTTGTTGTTGTAAATTTGATTTTGAAAGTTTCAACATGCCGACTTCCAGTCCAGGGTTTCTATGTACCGTATCATACTACTGCTACTATTAATATAGTACTATTATTATCAGCTGCAGATTTCCTTCCGTGCCATTGTGAAATTTGTGTCGACTTTGTACATATCTGCTCTCTATAATAATTATTATATAATTTATTATTTTTAAGTTACGTAATGGCAAGCTATATTTAGAAAGTGAATATTTGCCTTGATTTTCATTCTATAGCCTTGTTTATTTTCTGGATTTCATAAATCTATAGCTAATTTGGTTTCGATTGTGTGTTTGTACTTTTTTGCATTGAAAGTTGTCCGTTATTTCATTGCTATGTTTGTACAGGCGTTTCATTGTACGAGCGTAATTAAGAAATGATAATAAATTAATAAATATATATATTTACAATTTGTTAGTATAATCCAATGACTGCTGTGCAGACAGTAACCAAGGTTAATTTATTATTAAACTTCAGGGTCACCAATGTATTTTATTGTTTATATTTTTTTAGGAAGCAAAAAGAACAAATAATCGTGGGTTTATGTTGTCGCAACATGAAACCAGGCAATGAAATTTTAAGGTCTCGTGTGGCAAAGTAACTACTGCTTAGTAGCTAGTTTTTATATCTGTTCCTGTATTCCTGTCTGTCTGTCTGTCGTTTTTTTCTGTCTGTCTGTCTGTCTGTGTTCCTTTCTGTCTGTTACTGTGTCTTTTCTGTCTGTCTGTCTGTTTCTGAGTCTGTCTGCGTGTCTGGCTGTCTGTCTGTCTTTCTGCCGTGTATCTGTCTGTGTCTGTGTTTCAGTCTGTCTGTCTCTGTACCTGCCTGTCTGTCTGTTTCTGTGTCTCTTCTGTCTGTCTGCCTGTCTGTCTGTCTTGTATCTGTTTGTCTGTCTGTCTGTCTGTCTTTCTGTCGTCTGTTTGTCTGTACCTCTCGCAACGCCTGTCGAATTCCATATTCGTAATCGAATCATCACTGCGAGGTGCGCCTCAAATCGAAGTACATCCTGTTAAACTGTTCCCAAAACAGACGACGCAATTCGAACCGGCGGAGTTTGCCGTTTGACGAGAGCAAGCCGTTGTCAGTCGAGAATGGTGACGCGTACAGTAGTACGTCCTTCACCTGGAGTTTAGCGTGAAAAAAAGATTCTAAATAATTCGTTTTATTTTCTTTACTTGCTACTTAGTAGTAGACAAGCATACGAAATAATCGCTTTGCATTATCTAACGTAAATTTCAAACCTGTTCAAACGGCCGGAGCCTGGCGGTTCTGCCCACCTCCAGCATCTGATGCAGCACAGCTGCTTTGAATTCCTCGCTAGAGCAGGCAGTCTCCATTGTCGAGGCGGCGTTCAGCTGATGTTGGCTCACCGCTCCAGAAAATCGCCTTGCCTGCAGCCAAGCAGCGGTGGATTCTCGATGCGGCACCACAACAGCCAGGGTGCCGCACTCCATGGGGTCTCCGTCGACGTAGATCTGGTCCACTAGGGCGCATGTTGAGTACACCTGGAGTTGCACATAAAGTTGCATCGTTTACAAAAAAAGCTGCTTAGATGACGAGGCATTTGCCAAATTGAAAACACGTATAGTTACTCCCGCCTTTTACCCTTTAAATTTGATTCGATTCTGATCGTAAAAGCCTTAATGGAAAGAAAATGATATTTGTTTGATTAATTAGCTGACCTCAGTATAGCCACACGAAAATCCATCCTTTTCACACTATTGACTTCCTTATCTAAAAATTACATCTTCGATGAAAGCCTGTCAGGGATTATAAATTGGAGCTTAATCTGCTTTTGATGGTTAAATCCTTAAGCATTTATTTTCATGCTTCGTTTCTTTTTTTATAATTTTTTTGCCTACTGTGTAGGATGTGTAAATGGGCGATTTGCCACTGACAAAGCTACGGGCGTTTTTGAGTTGTATATTTAATAAAACATGGATGCGTCCTCAATAGATGTTGATGTTAATTTAATCCAGTTTTGCAGTTGTTTTCGCTCTTATTATTGGCTGTGTTTTTTTTGTTTTTAACTTCTCAATCTTCTATCGCACTTAAATGGCCCTTGCATGGCCCCCAGTGGCTTTTGTCTTCGTATTGTATTTTTTGTCCCACTGGACGTGTACTTTTGACTCCTTAGGCTTCCATTGTTGCTTTATTGCTTTTAGTTGTTTCCCGTCCATCTGTCTAGGTCTGTCTGTCTGTCTGTCTGCCTGTCTGTCTGTCTGTCTGTCTGCCTGTCTGTCTGCCTGTCTGTCTGTCTGTCTGCCTGTCTGTCTGCCTGTCTGTCTGTCTGTCTGTCTGTCTCTCTGTCTGTCTGTCTGTCTGTCTGTCTGTCTGTCTGTCTGTCTGTCTGTCTGTCTGTCTGTCTGTCTGTCTGTCTGTCTGTCTGTCTGTCTGTCTGTCAGTCTGTCTGTCTGTCTGTGGTGTGTCTGTATGTCTGTCTGTCTGTGTGTCTGTCTGTCTGTCTGTCTATCTGTCTGTCCGTCTGTCTGTGTGTCTGTCTGTGTGTCTGTCTGCCTGTCCGTCTGTCTGTCTGTGTTTCTGTCTGTCTGTCTGTCTGTCTGTCTGCCTGTCCGTCTGTCTATCTGTCTGCCTATCAGTCAGTCAGCTGTAATGACCATTTGAGATTCCAATTTATTTATCAATTTAATTCACTAATTATCTTCCTATATTAAAAGCACTATCCCAGCATTTACCACTCTATCGTCTGTACAGTACGCAAGTGAGTCACGTGCCAATTAGTAGCACCCCGCCTGTGCACAAATATACTTCGTATTTCAATCCTTAAGCCAGCTCAGGCCTCTCGGCCTTTACATCCAGTCAGTCAGTCAGTCAGCCAAAGCCGCACCTGCTCGAGCCTCTCCGGCGAAATCCACTCGCCGCCAGCCAGCCGGAACATGTGCCGCCTCCGGTCGACAATCCGCAGTCGGCCGTCGTCGAGCCACTCGGCGATGTCCCCGGTGTCTAGCCAGCGCTCCGGTTCGACTTCGTCAAATTGCATCACGTCGTCCAATCGTACGCCGACTAGGCTGCGGTTCTCGTCGTCGTTGCCGTCGTTGTCGTCAGCGCCCGGCTGCTCGCTGACCGTCGCAACCGACGGTCCGCTCAGCCAGAGCTCCTTGGGCGGCGGCGGAACTGATCCCGAGTCTCTGTCCTCCAGAATCTCTGTCTTCGGGGCTGTCAGACGAACCGCGAGGTGTCCTAGCGGTCGACCGTCCACCAGGCACGGACCGGAAGTCTCCGCCAGGCCGTAGACTGGAAGCACGGGGCAGCCGAGGCCGAGCTGGGCGAACTGTCTCACCGAGCTTGGCAACGGGTCGGCAACGGCTAGGACGAGTCGCAGCCGATTGCCAGCTGCCTGTTGGAGCTCGCCGAATACGAAGCCGCGCCAGAATGCCAGGCTGGATGAGCAAGTGTCTGTTCGAGCTGTAGCTGACAGCAGTCTGGACAGGGCGAGTCTGTAGATGAGGCCTGTCACACAGCCTTTCGAACTTGCTGTGTCAGCTGACCACTGTTGAAATCCGTTCAGCACTGAGGGTCGGGTGAACAGCAGCGTTGGCCGGAGCTCCCGCATGTCCTGCAGCAGCGAGCGAACCTGGGCGGCCGAGTCGTCACTGGCGCAGTGGCAGAAGCCGATTCTGACGCCCTGGGAGAAGCAGAGCAGCTGCTGACTGCGTTCGAATGCTTGCGACAGGGGCAGGTGGCTCAGGTGGGTGTCCTCGCTTGATGGGAGCAGGGAGGTCTGTGGGAGTTATTTGGGAGCACTATAACAAATATGGCACTCTTGGCTGCGTCACTCCTACACATCTGGCACTCTTGGCTGCGTCACTCCTACACATCTGGCACTCTTGGCTGCGTCACTCCTACACATCTGGCACTCTTGGCTGCGTCACTCCTACACATCTGGCACTCTTGGCTGCGTCACTCCTACACATCTGGCACTCTTGGCTGCGTCACTCCTACACATCTGGCACTCTTGGCTGCGTCACTCCTACACATCTGGCACTCTTGGCTGTGGGTCACTCTAAAAAATCTGGCACTCTTGGCTGTGTCACTCCAACTAATCTAGCACTCTTAGCTGTGTGTCACTCCTACAAAAATCAGGCACTCTTGGCTGGGTGTCAGTCCTAAAAATCTTACTCTAATTAAATCTAGCACTCATTTTATGTAAAAACATTTGAAGTTCTCAATATTATCTGCCAGTTCAATATAGTTAAATAAGTCGACATTAAATCTTTGGACAAACCGCTCAAGGATGTCAAAAATTGTAGAAAATATCATCCATGAAAAAGAAGTTTGTCCAGGTCCAGGATGTGCAATTAGCAATTAATGCACACCAACTAATCAAGTTTCGGCTTTAACACCAAGCAAAGGAACTCACGTTTCCGGCACTTCCGGCGCCGGCCATCAGGAAGTCGCACATGGCCAGCCACTGAGCTATGAGGTTGCCCTGAGTCAGGTGTACAGGCCTTTGAGCACCTGCGAGTTCAATATATAGCAGTATTAAGGATTTGAGTGACAGTTCCGCCCCCTGAAAACCCCCTGCGGTAATTAATTTCGTTCTCTAACCCCGGGAAGAAATTCTTCTGGCTGTTCTTGAATTTTTGAAAAAAGACTAGCTACTAGACGTGGCTTTCGAGTGCGCTCATACCGGAAATGAGCCGTGCCATGATTTTTTAATGAGCTCTTGGGGCTTAGAAATGCTGCCATGGTAACTAATTACAGCCAAACCTTTGTTGCTATCGTATCCGAAATTTCGATTCTAACAGCCGCATGAAAATAAGTACTTTTCTACGAGCTTGAAATCTTTTACTGATTTAGGCCTAAACCATTCGTCCAAAGCATAGCCATTTGATTCATTTTTCTACATAACCGAATCAGAGAAAATGCAAACAAAAGTACAAATTAAACGGCACTGCTTATAGAGTCTAATTAGCTACATTAGTTCGCCTCAAGACGAAGGGGTGAGTTGCTCGGCGGTCTAGCGCGTCTGCCTTGTGTGCTACTGGTCCAGGTTCGACCCCGCGTTGTAGGTTGGCTATTTTCCCTAGCGCAGTTTCGTGTGCAGGGTCACATTAATCTGCGGCCTTGTGCACGAATTGGTTGGGCTATGGGCCAGTTGTGCAATTTACGCCCATAGAGGCATAGAGAGTGTACATTCCTGGAACCGCCGCTAGTACACCCTATATATGAGTGCGTGACTGGGTGCAGGCGTGTGTGTGTTTATGCCTGCATACCGTATTTTGTGCGACTGAACGCGCTTCAGGAGTCAGCGCAATGGACAGTCATGCCCAGTCGCTGGTTTTGGGGCGATGTCGCTTTAAGTGTCAAAGTGCCTACAGCCCTTCTGCAGATTTAGTTTTTTCGCCTCAACACTAGTTACCACGGAAGAAAGGAGAAATTAAATAAAAAGCCAACATTAGAAAGTAGTAAAGATGATTGCTGCGAGCCAGAACAAACACAGAATTTTTCTGGGTAAAAGTACGGTAAGCGATATTGATGGAGGGTTAAATAAACGGAGACGCTTTTGCTTCGGCAAACAAGCCTCCCAAAATGTCAAGCTCCTCATCAAATGTCAAGCATCCTTAGCTCCTTCGCACTCACCGCAGGTGCCTCCAGTGAAACAGATTGCTGCTGGATCGGCGCGTCCCGGCAGCTCGGGCGTTAGCGGCTCTCGCCGACCAAACTGCAGCGCGGACTGCCAGTTTGTCAAAGTTAGACCGTCAAATGTGACAGGTTCTGCGTCCAGATCGACGGACGAGAGGTCTGCAACCACAACGCAGCGCAGGCTCTGTCGAGTTGACGATCTCAGATGTTTAAGTCGGGTTAGCAACACGTCGGACTTGCAGTCGCACAGTAGCAGTATTGCTGATACTCCACCAACTACGAGCAGAGCTCTTTCCAGTTCGCCAACTCCGTCCTGGCTTCCGTCCTGGTCCGCTGTTGGTTGCTGGGCGCTAGTATCCTCGATAGCAACAGGTACTAAGCTGAACAGACAGCAGCCGAGCTCAGCGATCGACCATTCTGGTCTGTTCCGATTGGCTATGATGGCGACTCGGTCTCCGGAGGTCAGACGTATCCGACCGCTGCACAGGTAGGAGCCGAAACTGTGCGCCTGGGTTAGCACCTGAGTCAATGATAGGAATTCGAATGCTGACGTTTTCTTGATATTACTGATGTAACGAATAAGGGGCGAGTGGCTCGGCGGTCTAGCGCGTCTGCCTTGTGTGCCACTGGTCCAGGTTCGACCCCGCATTGTAGGTTGGCTATTTTCCCTAGCGCGGCATCGTGTGCAGGGTCACATTAATCTGCGGCCTTGTGCACGAATTGGTTGGGCTATGGGCCAGTTGTGCAATTTACGCCCATGAGGGCAACCCCCCAAGGCATACAGTTTACATTCTTGGAATTACCGGTTTCTCCATCCTATGTGAGTGCTTGACTGGGTGCCGGCCACTGAACGCGCTTCAGGAGTCAGCGCAATGGACAGTCATGCCCGTCGTTGGTTGTGGGACGATGTCGCTTTAAACATCAAAGTGCCTACAGCTCTCCGGCAGATTTAGCTTTTTTAGAAGATGAAACGAATCAACTCGCTAAAAATCTTCCCTTGATCACATCTGAGGTGTTGCATTTCTCTTCTTGTTATAGTTTTTTTACTGATACAATTTCTTAACTCATACAATATATTTTTGTGGCTCCATAGCTTTGTCTTAGTCCTCGCTTTATCTTAAATCAAGCAGGTATAACACTCTCAAAGCAGAAAGAATAACTACGCCTCTGATTGTATTTATCCACAGAGAAAAAAACATCAAAAAGACAATTGGGCGTCTGTGAAAGTCGCCGAAAGGATTTTAGATTTATCTTTCTTTGTAAATACACTGATAACTTTGAGGCGAAAAAATATTTTTTCTCTTATTGATGATCGCCACAAAAGCCATGACGAAAGCAAGGAACGGTACAATGTCACAGCTATTTCTTGCTTGCTTTTTTCAAGTTGGCTTCTCTCGAAGTTGACGCTATATGCTGTTTTCTGTGAAAAATTTCTTTCTTTGTTTGTTTTTCCCTGCCAAGTAAAGCTATTCTAAGCACGCAAAAGACGCTTCATTTCGGATGTAAAATTTTTATGTCAATCCGTTTTATTTCCTCGCTGAAGGGTTGCTAAAGCACATTTTCAAAGATTTTCCGAGCTCAAACTGGTACGAGTACTTCATTCTCATATTAAGGGCACAAATTGTCTTCCAGATTTGGGACTAGAACCCACGACCTTCCAGCCAAAAGGCAGAAGATGCTCTAGTTCTTGGCTATAACTCCACATTTTTTATATCAAATTATGTTTTTTTAATGACTTATGGAGAAAAAACTACGCTGAATCTGCACGATGGCTGTAAGCACCCTGACGCTTAAGGCGACATCGTCCCACAACCAGCGACGGAGCATGACTGTCCATTGCGCTGACTCCTGAAGCGCGTTCAATCACACTAAATTCGGTATGCAGGCATAGACACACACGGTGCGCAAAGGAATTCCAGTATAGCACACAGTCACGCACTTACATAGGGTGTACAAGCGGCGGTTCCAGGAATGTACACCCCAATGCCTCATGGGCGTAAATAGCCACAACTGGCCCATAGCCCAACCAATTCGTGCACAAGGCCGCAGATTAATGTGACCCTGCACACGAAACCGCGCTAGGGAAAATAGCCAACCTACAACGCGGGGTCGAACCTGGACCAGTAGCACACAAGGCAGACGCGCTAGACCGCCGAGCCATTCACCCTCTTATGGGGAGATTGATGTAAAAAAGGCAAATTTCATCTAAGAAAGGAGATTTTTCCACCGATTTTCAAGACCTACCTATTGAACTTTTAACTTTCTGATTGCACTTTAAATTAAAAAAACCGAACCTCTTGGTACGTCAACCAGATGAAGGGCGACTTGGCATCCCGTCGCCATCCCAAGCAGGGCCTGGAGCCCGAAGTTCGTACGCCACATTTAAACAAATCGATGACATTCTGATGAGGCAGATCGTTGAGCCTCTGTTGGAACTCGCGTGCTCGGTTCTGCAGGTTATTTTTTTGTAAAGCTTCTTGCTTTTAGAAGCAAATAAAATTAAACCTGTCTAAAACAAAACAATATCCAAGGACTTCTATCGATATGTTCCATCAGCTCAAACAGTTAAACTCACAGCCGCTAGTTCCTCCCATCGAGTACTTTCAGATAGAACCTGCTGCTGCCTGTCTGTTTGTTGCGGTGCAACCTTCACCCAGCTGGACTTTGCTGTTGGCATCTTGATGGACATCTTCGCCGAGACTGTTGACAGACTGCTGATAGGCTGATTGAGGCAGTGGTAAACACCTTGAGGTACGCAGACTGCACTTTGTTAAATTGTGAGGGTAGGCCTGTTGTTGCTCATCTAAAAGCCATGCACAGCGACAAGAAAATTGGGGTTCGGAAAAATTAAATCTTCCTCCTCTTGTTTTTCCTCTTTTTTATAGCCGAGCTTGCTTGCGGAAGCAAATCGACCTCCATCTTCTTTCCCTCTTTCTATCCTAGATTCCTTCCCCTAGAAAGCCGGCTTAATCCCTGCGTCCGCGGCTGTCCGCTTGGGATCACGTTATCCCCACCCAGCCGTCATCTCAGATGAAATTTTCTCTGGGCAGCAGCAGCAGCAGGTGCGCGGGAGGCAGGGATTAGTGCGCTTGGGATAATCCAATCTCTCTGTCTTCTTCCTCAGCAACAACATATACTGGTTAGAGAATTGGTAATTTTTCATCTTGATAGAAAACTGCTTGAGGATGTAAGCCAAAAAAGTAAACTCACAACAACGAAATGCGTCGCATTTAGAGGGAAAATATAAAGGAATGAGTGTAAAATTAAAGATTTTAAGTATTGAAACTACGAGCTAAATACTAATACTCAAAATTTCTGCCAAAAAACAGTACTTAACAATGCATCGGGGAGTTACATGCTTAGGAATGCCCTGGAAATTAAGGCAATTATCAGAAATTTAGTGTAACAGACCCAGGGACCACGAATTAAGGTTTGAATTTAATAACCTGGGGCTAGATTCTGATTAGAAAAAAACAAATTAACTGGACAGCTTTTTTTGGGTCGCTGTCACAAGGTCGAAAAACCATAACGTCGAAACACGAAAAGCCATAAGGTTGAAACGTCACAAGGTCGAAATGTCATAAGGTCGAAAAGCCACAAAGTCGAAAACCTAAGCAGCCACCGTCACAAGGTCGAAATGCCATAAGGTCGAAATGTCATAAAGTCGAAAAAGAAAAATGTCAGCCACCGTCACAAGGTCGAAATGCCATAAGGTCGAAAAGCCACAAAGTCGAAAACCTAAGCAGCCTTGTGGACGGTGGCTGCTTAGGTTTTCGACTTTGTGGTTTTTCGACCTTATGGCATTTCGACCTTATGGCATTTCGACCTTGTGACGGTGGCTGCTTAGGTTTTCGACTTTGTGGCTTTTCGACCTTATGACTTTTCGACCTTGTGGCATTTCGACCTTATGACATTTCGACCTTGTGACTATAAGTGTCTTTCGACGTTATGGTTTTTCGACCTTGTGTCACGATCCCCTTTTTTTATTCTAATGTAATTAATTAATTCTGGTAGCTCTCCAGATCGTAGCAACTGACGATATTATCAGTAGTATGAAAAGCATTATTTGAACTGTAATTTATTTGAATATAATTAGTATTAAAAAGAAAAAGTTGAACCTTAAAAATTATTGCATCAGAATTGTCTAAATTGGCTCAAGTGGTCAAGTTGATCAACTTAATTGATGTAAGCAGGGACTAGTAAAACAAATGACTATTCGGCATGTATATAGTTGTCTGTTAGTTTACAATAAATACTTTAGCTACACTTTACATAACAAACTTTTATGGTAAAAGTTAGTAAGATAATGATTACGCTACTTTTTTAAAATCTTTTTTATCATCGCTTGCCGTTTGTTGACTCTAAAACAAGCAATTAATTTTGTCTGAAAACCTGTTTAGATCTACTACTCGAGAAGGTTGTTCTAAGTAGTAGTTGTTATCTAAAATGCATCAGTAATTAATAATCAACACACATCAGAAAAAGAAATTTCCAAACAAAATCCCTTTAAAATTTTGTAAACCATTTTGTAAAGCAGAAAATTACCAGTTACTTTGTGTTCAACAATGAAATCAAGAAAATCGGTTATACAGACAAATAATTTCTTTTTAATATTAAACCCGGAGAAGAATATATTTCTCATACTGGAAAAATTTTTTAATCATCTATTACCAATCAGGATAGTACGAGCTTAAATCAACTGAGACCGTTCCACTGACAGACAAATTATTAGTAAATGTGTACTTAGCCTAAGCTAATACTGCTACCTGAATGTAAGAAATTTAAGCTAGTCATGGGGGCGTTTCACAAACCCGAAATTTCATATCGTCGAAAGACATTTCCTTTCATAAACCCGAAATTTCATAATGTCGAAATTTCACAAACCCGAAATTTCATAAAGTCGAATTTAACTCTGTGGAGTTTGGATACTTCACAAACCCGAAATATCATAAAGTCGAATTTAATAAGTGTTGTTGAGAAACAGTGTGACATTTTTTGATGCTGTGCCATGAACATTACGAGCTATCCTAAAAAAGCATAGAAAAAATCCGTTCGCAAACAGTGTTAAATTTGACTTTGAAATTTCGGGTTTATGAAATTTCGGCATTGTGAAGTTCACTGACATTCAGTATTTTCGACGATGTGAAATTGTGACGTTGTAAAATCTCGAGTTTATGAGGTTTCTATGTTTCGACGTTGTGAAATTTCGGGTTTGTGAAAGCGCCCCCTAGTAACGTGTCCTTTCCTATTCCGCATTTACTCAGGGATCATTTAACTGGTAAAACATCTGTCCCAAATAAGTGTTTATTCTCAAAATTGGGGAGACAGAACTTTTAGTAGTTTTCGTGCACACTCAAAAATTGTCAGTTAAGTGCGTAAAAAAACGCATTTTAGTATCACGATAAAAATCTATAAATTCATTGTTGAAAGCGTTGAGAATGGAAATTAAACGATTCTATCACTTCTTCACACTATTTTCAGATTTCTCTAAACGAAATACAGAATTTACGCCGAGCTCGTTTAAACTGCCTCATGCAAGTAAAGATTATCCAATACGAGTGAATTGTAATGCTCTGGATTCCGTATAAGTCCAGTACATCACTGATTTGTTTTCGACAAGTTCCAATTACCAAAAATATTCACAGTCTTCCTACTTTACGATCGTATTATGAAATTTTTTTTAAACAACTAATTGACGTTCGATCAAATCAAAGCAGAGGCAAAGCCAAAAACATAACTATGATTATTATTGCACTAGGACAGCCCAGGATACACATTAGTCGCTCCAAAGCCAGTGCAGAAATCTGCCAGTCGGGGAATTGTTCTGGCTGATCGGTTTCTGGCCGATGGTTGCTTCTGTTTGGGTGACATGAACTAGCTTGTTCTCTCGGCTCAGTAACCATGCTAGGTGGCTGAGCACAGAGCATTAGGCGAGCCAGAAAGCACACGAACAGAGTTCGCAGACAAGATGGCATTGGTTTTGTTTTCGGCGCAAACTGCAAGCGAATGGCCACGGATGTGAGCAACAGAGAGACAGCAGACAGCACCATGGCTGCAGCAATTAGGTAGGCAACTGCAGGCATTGACTGCGACTTTGGTAGCAGGCCGTCCAGCAGCAACAGGAACACCGTGTAGCTCAGCATGATGGTGATGCCGAAGCCCACTTTCTCTCCAGACTCAATAGGGATGAAGAAGACCAGAATCTGTAGCAGAGTGAGCAGCAGTAGCGGAGTGACCACGTTAAGCATGTAGTAGGTAGAGATTCGCTCAATCTCCATGCGCATGACGTAGATCGACTGGGGTACGTCAGACAATCATTTGTAGATGTTGAACATCCTTGTGTCTATAAATGTTGTTAAATTGACCAGATTCCATTCACTGTTTTCCAGGTAGCTGGAAGTCTCGTTGTATTCGAGTGTTAAATTAAACAAGCTTCCTTTTTTGAGAACCGTTCTTCCTAGAGCTCGATTCTGATCAGCTGCATACAGCTCCATAAAACATGTGTGCTTGTCAAACGGGAAGCGTTTCATGTTGAATCTGCAAGTAAATTCCCACACTTTTATCCAGCTAGTTGACACAATCGACATATTTGGTGATACAGACGTTATCATAGATGAAAAATGAGGACCCAATAGTTGGTTGTCTCCAATGCCATTGTAAACTATGATTACAGGCAGCCATAGCTGAGTGCTGTCCCAGTCCAAGTCTGTTATGTTGCCGAACTTCTCGGGATCCCAAACCAGTCGCTCATTGTACCAGTTAGCATACAGAATGGCTGAAACTTTCATTCTCTGTTGGGAACTTTCAACCGACACAATTGGACCAAGGATTAAGGTTAGCCACACGTTTATCGTCTCTTTAAGATTTAGCATTGGTCGAAGAGTTGCGCTTTGGGTATTTAAATGCTTGAACAAAAGAGCTTCAAAATCAACATGGTCAGTAGCTGGCTGGACTCGAAAAAACAAAGCAAAGAGAAAGGCAAAAATAGATTTCTATTTAATGTCAGCATCTTGTGGGCAGTCCGTCGCTACCGAATTAAATGAAATTAACAATTTTTAGGCTTTTATTCATCTACGCAATGCGGATGACTTTCTTTCTGAATTAAAAAATTACCTCATTAAGTAAATAGCTCTAGCCAAGCGATCATTCGCTCCAGACGGCAAACAAACTAATCAATGAGCCAAGTTGAGTCCTATATTTTTTTCGATAAATTCGTAATGTCAATAATTTCTCTAGGTCCATTTCTGTAATAAAATTAATGATTTTCACGTGTTTAATCTATCTACTTTTGTCAGCCTCGCGATCATTAAATATTTAAGCTGCGCAAATACCAGCTTTGCAACCATTTGCATTCAATAACCGTCCACTATTCTGTCGTAAATTTTTGATTTATTTGAATGTATAGCCAGCTTAGTTGTGAGTCGCTTTATTCGACAGATGTATAAAATTTGCTTTTAAAATGAATCCAATTATCCTCCTTAAAGTGATTTAATAAAAATTATTCAAATTAATTTTCAGGCCCACGAACTTTTAAAGAGATGAACAAGCCAACGGCCGAGCCATACATGTAGCTATAGCTGCTTGGTGCATCCATGCGCTGTGTACATTGCACAGCTGCTCAGTCCTGACGGGCTGCACGGGCCGCCACATCCAACCTTTAATTTTCCCAGCTCAAACTAGTATACCGGTACTGAACGCATTGACAATTTCAACAGAAATTTGATTTCATTTTCAACTGACATCATTTAGATAGCGAAATCACTAACATGAAAAGTGATTTCGCCCAGTGTTCCCCTGTACTCATGATTTCTGATATCCTACATGTAGTTTGTCTTTAAAAAATTGGCTCAATTTAAAAGAATTTTCAATTTTTTGTACCCACTGCTTTCCTATGTTAATTAGACGTTGCAGAAAGTTGGATTCCTTTAATATTTCATGAAAACGAAAGTTTTTTAACATGCAGTCATCTTAGCGAAATAATAGAAATATAACTTTAATTGATAAGAATCTCTTAAACAGCATGAATAGATCATAAGTCAGAAGATTGTGCAGGCTTAAAAATGAAACTCGTGTTTTTAGCATGCTCGTGGAAAATAAAAAACGGCAAACATAAAATTTAAATTATTGATATTTTTAATTTACTTTGTAACGACTGTCGAATCAATACCACCAAATGTCGAATAGCTTTTCGCCAAAGAGATCCAGGAAGCCAATCAATTCCATACCTCAGTGCAAAGGAATGATGACAAAGTGAATCAAGCAAGCTACAACGGCAGTACAACCGAGAACAGTGCTGAGCCTCTCCACCACCATCGCAGCAAATTGCCAGTCCGACTGCTTAGCAGTGTCACATTCCTGTTCGTCTTTATTTGTTTCTGGGTTAGTCCGATTGGCGGAACTTGGTGCGCAGAGAAGCAGACGGCCCATACAGGTCACAAGCACAATGCGGAGACATGATGGCATTTGCCGAGATGCAGGTGTGAAGTGGAAGCGAACGGCCACGGATGTTAACAGAAGAGAAAATGTTGATAACGCCATAGCCGCAGTAATGAAGGAGGCTACTGCAGGCATTGATTGCGACTTGGGCAGCAGGCCGTCAAGTAGCAACAGGAACACCGTGTAGCTCAGCATGACGGTGATGCCGAAGCCCAGTTTCTCTCCAGACTCAATAGGGATGAAGAAGACCAGAATCTGTAGCAGAGTGAGCAGCAGCAGAGGAGTGACCACATTAAGCATGTAGTAGGTAGAGACTCGCTCGATAACCAAGTGCATCACATAAGTTATTAGTGGTGTTTTTGTTTTTTTAAACACTTTTGATTCCATTGTTTCTATAGCAGTTGCCAATTGAAGCACTCTCCATTCACTGTTAATTGATGTAGGAACCCAGCTCGTCGAATTCGTCGCTCGTATTTGCCCAAAAATTTCTTTTCGTAGGTATAATAGTTGTGTACATATAAGCTTGATCTTCTAAGTACAGCCTGAAGCTGCAGTTGTGCGAATCGAATGGGAACTTTTGCATGTTAAACTTGCAAGCGAAATCGAAATTCTGACGCCAGGAAGTCGAGACCAGCGTTTTCTGTGGAGAATTTGACACCAAATGCACGGGAAAGTTTGGCTTAAGAAGTTGAGTGTCACCTAAGCCATTAAATACAACAACAGGTGGAACCAGATTTGATCATTTTCCCATTCCAAGATCGATACATTACCAAACTGAGTTGGATCCCAAACTAGACGCTCCTCAAACCACGTGGCGTAAACTAATGCGTTAATGATGACACTCTGTTTGACGCTCGTCACGGACACAATTTGACACAGAAACACATTCAAAGACACTTCGATAACTTTGTGCGGATCAAGGCTGGGTCTCAGCATGCGACTATGGTTGGCGTTTTTGTTCTTGAGGTACATCAGCAGCTCAGACTCAACATCTCTAGATTGCACCATCTGGACGTAGCTGATTGTTGAGAAGATCACCACGAGCGGTAAAAGTATTGATGAGCAGTCCGGATTCATTCTGATTTGATTTTCTAGTTTCCCTTGCAATAGTTGCAGCTTTCTCAAGCTTGTGGCTACAATAAAATATACGACGTAAAGTAGTTAATATCAGCATAAAATGGTTGGAGCCTAAGTCCTTGTTTGCTGAGCAAAAAACCCCCAGTTTTCTTTAAATATTTGATGATCAGCTTACTCAATCATTGCACCATCCAATTAGCAGTGTTACTGTGTACGCAGCAGTAGTAATGCCTATGAATGTCTACCAATGGTAGGTAACGTTGCAGTTTTATTGATATGACTCCCTAAATAATGCTGCAATATAGTTCCTGCAATGACCAGTGATGCTCCATCAATCAGAATTAATAGTATCTACCAAGAGTACCTATATTTGCTGAAGCATTGGATGTCAATTCCTTTGATTGGCTTGCCATTAGCTAATACTGATCATTATGGCTCAACGAAGTTTAATTTGGTCCGGTGACTGCCTTTTGGCGCGCATGCAGTTATGACCCTCATTGAATCCTCGTCCTTCTCAAAAATGTCTGTACTACCTTATTCTAATTTACTTAAAAAGTAATTTTTTTTCATAGAATTTTCACAAAACTTTATGGGTTTTTCACGAAACCTTTGCTAGGACTGTCGCAACCGATCTCTGCTCTCTTAAGCGTCTTCTGGCGACCTCACCCAACTTGGCTGTCTTCCCTCTCTAGCTAACTTAACACAACTCCTACTTATGCTCAACGCTCTTAAATAGCGCAATTTCTGAGTCTTTCCTGCATGTTTGTAGCGCTTTTTACTAACTTTCTACTTGCAGTAGACTGTCTCCTACAGCATTCAAGAACTTGCTGTATAGAATACTCAGAAATCTTCAAATTTTGAAAATTACGAAGAAAAAGTGACTAAAATTGAAAAATCTGCTCAGATTAGAAACTATATTCCGCTATAGAGCTACTCTGGTAGATGTTGAAACGACACAAAAGCGTACCACACGGTATAGATTTATTTATATTTTTTTGTACTAGTATAGAAATCGGCATTTTTTCAATACGTATTCAAGATTTGACATAAAAAGCAATTTTTTAGCTGCAGGGATGATAATAAAAAAATTAGGGACATTTGAAAGGGCAATAATTGAAGCATTTACAGAATTATCACGATGAAAAATTAAAATTCTCGCAAAATTTTTATAGAATTTTCTAATGTCACTTTAAAGTCCATTTTCCAGTAGGTTACGAAGTTAACAACTTTAATAAGAGATATTTTTAAAGTTATTTAGATAGCTCCTGCAAATAAAGGCATTTAAAATACGTTACGAATTTTTTCAGTCCACTGGGGATTTAAACACAACATCCAACTAAAAATTATAGCAGATCTTTTACTGAAGCTTCAGCGATACAAAAACACGAACTACACAAATGAACGGGATTTTTTAATTCTAAAGATATGGTTTAACTGGTTTCAGAGAGTTGAATTTTTAAAACGCAGTTTCAAAAAATCGCAGCGAAGAGCCTATCAAATATCAAAATCATGCCATTTCAGTCAATATTTGTTGGTCAATTATTGATTTGCAGAACAATTTCTACTTGAGAAACGGCACAAATAAAAAAGCAACCACGATGATCAAACACGCTGGACAGCCAACAACTAGTAGAAGTAGAATGCAAGACGGGGCTTTCAGGACAGTAAGAATCGCCCTTTTCTATATGCGCCTATAACTAAATTAAATATCCCCAGGCACTTCAGCAAAAATAGGGTACCTCCCCTTTTTGACCAAAAGTCACCAGATCCCATTCACTAGCCTAAATTTAATATGTCCCCATAGATTCGTATCTTTTTCCCAATGGGTCCTCTGGGACAGAGGAAAAAACTGGGACAGCCACAAAAACCTCGTAACATGCAAAAAAATCATAATCCATAATCCATAATTTTGTTTATCCTGGCGAGTTCAATGCACCTCCAGCTTTCATCCGGAGACACTGAACCTAAGCCTCATTCTAGCAACCTAAAGACATTCAAGCATCAACACAGGGTACTCACCCCGAAAAAAAAAATATAAATTTTCAATAAAAATGCTTCCAACTGTCTCTCCAGGATCTTACTATGTTAAGCCTCATCCCAATTACAAATCTAAGTACCAATGCAAGAAGGAATGCAAAGAATATATGAAAAAATTCTGGCCTAACATTGAACCAACCATCCCGAATCTTAATCATGCGGTTAAGATTCACTGGCATTATTTGCATGGGGTAACTATTAAAGATTACGACAGCTACTATAACTTTTCAGAAATTATTAAGCAACTGTAATTTATTTCATTTTATTATTTTTTTTCTCTCACATCCTTTCAATGATAATTGTCATTGCAAACTCTTCACCGTTAAAATCAACAGCTTCTCCATCTTCTGTCTCAAACTGTAGCACTATTTCATTAATTTCTTTGTTACAGAGCACAACTCTTTTTACTGGATTGGGTTTCTCAACAATCATCTGTCCACCAGCAACTGAGTTAGAAATGTTGTACAAAATATTTGATCGCTTTCCCTTGAAGACCCAGTCCAGACTGAGATTGCTTCGGATCAAAATGTTCAAACTTTTAACAATATCCGCGATATTTTCAGCCATGAATAAACCGCGTGCTGGCTGGCGGCTCAACATAACCGCCCCCGGCGAAGGAGTTGCGGGTGGTGCTGCGGTTTCCGCCTTGTAAACTTTCTTTTCAAATCCCAACTCCCGATACCAAGTGCCATCTTTAAACTTTACCTCGGCGCCTTTATGAACTTGCATAACCACTCTCATTACAGGGAGATCATAGGACAATTTAACAGGAAATAGTTTATTCTCGGGTTTGCTATCATCAGGAGTTTCAAAATGCCCCCTTTTGGTAAAAACGTTCTCCAGAAAGTAGTTATAAGTGTCCACGCTCTGTGTGCTCACAGGGAATTTAACTGGAAATTCTTTCACTTCGCCTCCAATTTGTTTCCATTTGTAATAAAACATGTTATTCTTTTCTGTCACGTTGGGGACATTTGACCAGCCAGTAAAGTCATTAAGATAAACATGGTAGTTTGCCTCTGGGTCCAGACGAATGGGTTGCTCAAGTTTTTCAATAAAAGTTCCACTTGAATCTGTAAGTCGACCAGTTATTGTAATTGGGATACTTTCCTTCGAATGCGACACGATATTGTTTAGTCTTTCAGCAATCGCTTCCATTTTTTTTTCAAAAAAAAAAATATTTTAAACCTTACTCGAAGAATTATTAATCATGTTCAGCTTAATTTTCCTCTCAAATGCATAGATGATAAAAAGGTCAACGGGTGTAGCCCCACTTCTGTCGATATTGGTCACAATATTCACCGGACTGTTGTCAGTAGGCATTTGCCTGGCCGACACGTCTGCACCGAAAATGGGGAAAAGAGTCTTGAACTGCCATGCCGTAATGGCGATTCCGTTGTTCTCCTTAACGGCTAAGTCAACCAGCTCGCAGTAAAATTTACTAATTTTGTTTGCTGCAAAATCTCCATTCTGTGGCATTGCCGGGTAAAGATTATCACTGATTTCATGTTGAATTGTTCGCACATTTCCATGTTCATAACGACTTATAGTTAATGGATCTCTCAAACTGACAATAATGTACCTTGGGTTGCTGCAAGAACCCTCCTTAATACAAATCTGTTGCCTTCTTTCATTGCGTTCATCCCTGCACATGTAAGCTGTGTAAGCAACATCAATATCTTTTTCAATAGCCTTCAAATATTCAGCTTTCAGTGCTGTCTTTGGTTCAATGATTTCCAAGTACAGCTCAACTCCTGCTAGCTTAACTTCCATTCTAGTATGCTCAGCTCCTGTCCAAACACTCCTGTTGCGATCGTCCCTGGTAAGCCTAAATGTGTAACTAAAGTTGCTGGTCAGGCGATTAAAAGTATTGCAGAACCCGCTCATGAATCTCAAAGGTACAAATATATCTACATTTCTATACTGAGGATTCTTTGCGCCATCATCAGCACCCGTCAATGCATAGTTATATCTCCCCTTTCTTTTTGCAAAACCTGAATCATTTACGTCTCCTTTCTCCTCATTAGGGATGAAGCCAGCGCCGCTACCAAGTTGAATAAAATCTGGGTTTTCAATGAGACAATGAGTGTCATACACTACACCAAAGTTGGCAATTCTCTCCAGCTCTGTACTCCCGTTCGACACGCTAAACTCCTTAAACATGTAGGCCCAGAAGTTGCTGATTAGCGTGACATCAGCGTCATGCTTGTCAGTATTAGCACCAGCAGCATTTGTACCAGCCTTTAGTCTTGTATTGGAATGTCATGTAAAACCCGCTCCTTAGACTGTGAACGCTGACCAGAGATGAACACCCGGTGTAAGTGAATGTTAGCGTTTGACCGGGGCCCAAATTAGTTTCATTCTGATTTTCATGACTGGGGACTCTTACTTGAGTCGCTTTGATTGTGCTGTCATCACTCAAGATAGGCTTGTTGATTTTATAGAAAACTGGCGTCAGAGTATCGTTCATTTTTTAACTTAAAAAATTAAAATAAAAAAATGAAGCGAAAAAATTCTCATTACATCTCTGACTTGGAGAAGCTTGCAAAAGCTGAAAAACGAGTCACTGGTTTAATTAACAAAGAGCAGCAGTCCTACAATGAGTTTATCCAAGCCGCCACTGAGTTTCACAAGCCGGGATACACCGAAGCAAAGAAATCAATTGAAACAGTTAAGGAAGCTGTTGATGAGATTCAAGAGAGCCAGTTTCAGAATACGCTGAATAAAATTCCACCGGCCTCACAAGATTCTCAGGCTTTGCAAGAAACATCTCAGCAAAAACTGAAAGTAACAGATAACTTCTTTGGGCCAGTAGAATATGAAGGCAAACTCGTCTTTGGTGTTAGTGTCTGGCGTAAAAATATTTCTAATGATCCTGTGGATTATCATCTTGAGATAACGAAAGAAAGTATTGGAGTCATCAAAGAAGGCGCGGCCGGGGAAGGAGAAAACACCTCAAAGAAAGTTGCTTTCACCCAAGTATTGCTCAACTTCATGACTAAAAATCAAGAAACTATTTCTGCGAAACAGCTAAAAAATTATAAAGATCTGGTGACATTTGCTTTACAAAGAGACATAGACATCCTTAAAGTCCCTGATATACTCAAATTTTTACATGACAATGGGGTAAACCTAAACAGCTTTAGAAAGTATAAGCACTTTAAACAATGGTTTGACCTGCCCGATCAGCTAGAAGTCATAAATTACCAGGAACAGCAAAAACAACTCTCTCAGCAACAAGAGATACCTCAGCAACAAGAGATGCCTCAGCAACAACAAAGCCCTCAAAAATTAACAGCAGAAGATGTACTCTCTCAACTTGAGACAGCAGATCCAACTCAAGTAGCTAATTACAAAACGGCAAATCCACAAGTATGGAGGCATCTAGAGCAATTCTCACCAGATAGAATGCAGCGAATTTCAAACAGAGTTTTCACACCAAGGCAAGACATTAGATCACCAGAAACATCACCAGAGACATCACCAGAGACATCACCAGATACATCAGCTGCAAGTACCGGCACAGGGATGCCTGAAGTCTACAAGCGACTAGTCGTTCTCCTAGGAGCAGCAAAGACAGGTTTAAAGGATGAGAATAGAAAAGAGTTTGTTCATATTCTTGATAAAATGCTAGAAAAGAAGTACATCGATAAAAGAGCAAGAGAACTTTTACTTTCAAGGTTCAATAAAAAATAATTTTTTTTTCACATAAAAAATGCCACTAATCTTCGAAAAAGACGTCCCTAAATACTACGATGAGAACGAATTAAAGCTCATTAAAAGAGGATCTGGACTTTTTCCAGCAGGTCATTATTCAAGAAAAGAGCGATCGGATAACGGTATTGCTGATTTGATCGCCCAGGGGGCAAAGATTTTCAAAGTCATCAGTGAGAACAAAGAAAATATAAAAAATGCTGCCGAGGCGGCGGGAAGTGTAGTCACAGCTGCGAAGAAGATCAAGGACACTATAAATGAAACCCGCGACCCCAAAACCTCTATACAAAGCAAATCAGATGTTCAACAAAATGTTCAACCACTCGCGCCAAGCGCTGATAGCATTGATCCATCCGTTTATGCTAAGATGAGAGCCGATCTTAAAAAGGGCAGCGGTTTTAAATATGACTAAGGTAGGAGTTTCACGGGTGCTTTCTGGGGGTACAACACATGTGGGGGTACAAGACTAATAGAAAAAAGACACAGGCCCCCGAAAAAGACACACAGACCCCCGAAAAAAACACACAAGCCCCCAAAAAGACACATAAAATCCCAAAAGACACACATCCCCACATCAAACATTGCAAAGTTAGATTGCAAAATAATTAGGCAAAAATTTTTCATCATATAAAAATGGATTTTTCAAATGATTTCAACCCTCATTGGACTCGGAACCAAATCAAATTTACTCATAACGAGGCAATTCCTAGTCATTTCAGATGTATTGTTGTTGGAGAATCAGGCTCAGGGAAGACATTCAGAATCTTTAACATGCTTCTGAGACCAGGATTTCTTGACTATGACACACTGCACATCTACTCACCCACTCTGTATCAAGATGAGTATAAGATGTTGATTGCAGGTCTACAGAACAAACTAAAAAAGGAGCATATCATTCAGTGTTTTAATAACCAATCCAAGCTGCCCAGTGATCCAGAAATTGTCGCCAGTGAATATGCCAGCCATATCCCAGATAATGAAAAGTGGCACGACATTAAAGTGTTCACATATGGGGACCCGCAAATTGATCCTAAAACTAAACTTCTCCCTCAGCCTGATGAACTGGAAAAGGGAAGGAAGCACTTGATTGTCTTTGATGACTGCATGACAGGGCCCCAGAAGCAAATTGAAAACTATTTCACCAGGGGTCGACACAACAACTGTAATGTAATCTATATTACCCAAAACTGGTTTGAGTTGCCAAACAAAACTATTCGTGGGAACTGCAATCTGATCCTCTTGTTCCCAACCATACCGCAAGACCGACTGAAGAGGTTAAGTAACGAGGTGATTGCTCCTGCCCATTTTACTAAGCCTCCATTTGATCGAAAGGTATCGCAGGAAGAATTCGTTAACCTATGCTTTGAAAAGTGGAATAAACCTTATCAGTTCGTGATGATTAACAAAGAGAAAAGAACAGTAGCCTAATTTTTTGAAATCTAAAAATTAAAATAAAATAAAAAACAAACAAAAATGTCCATAAACTTTGCTGGTGAATCTACTAGTGGCTCCACTGCACACTCGCTTGCTTTCCTTGACAGGCGCTACATTAACGTTGACGAAAAGATCCCAGAGATCGGACCGATTAGAGACCGCTTAAAACCATTGGAAAGGTCAGCACACCATCATCAAATAAACATTGAAGACTTGCGGGTGAGAGTAGCAGAGAGTTTGACAAAAATAGCAAAGCTGAAAGAGGAGCTGACCACTATCGTTGAGACTCTAGCTCAAACTCTCAGATCGGAAATCAATGCAAAAGACATTACTATAAGAACAGCGATTAATAAAAAGCGAGACATCCTTGATTCCTATTCAAAATCAGAAATTATTTTAGCGATCACGGCTGTGAAAACTAAAGCGCGAAGTATTTCTGATTCCTATTCAAAAGCTGAGACTGATGCGTTGCTGACTACTTTGAGAACAACCATTAATCAAAATGTAGCAAAAATAAAAAAGATAGAAAGAGATGTTGCCACGCATACAAGCTATTTGGATAGAATTTATAACAAGTGGGGGAAAACTTTGAGACGAATTAGTCGCCTGGAACGACAGCACAATCTCCCTGACATTGACATTGAAGACGCCCTATTGGCTAGGCGGCGAGCTAACACTTCAGAGGAGATTGTACTAAAAGCAACAGAAGTGCAAAGGGCATCGTAAAATAGAAAAAATATTTTTTTTAGCTATAAAAAATGGCCGAAAATGATTCTCTGTATGACCCGCCTATGGCACCAAATATGGCACCTGTAACACCAAGTGCACCCCAGTATTCGAAAAGTCAACAATACCAATCAAATCAGCAATTGAACCAACCCATCGTACCAAATCTCTATCCTACAATCAATACTTTTACCTGCAACTCTCAACAGTTCCGACTTGTAGAGATTCAGAAAATGCGAAATGACATTGAAACCGCCCTTATGAAAAACTCTAACAAACTAAAACGCTTTAACAGACAGTGTCAAGCTTTCGAGTATATTAATATGGTTCTCGGGTCAGTGTCAATTCTAAGCGGCTCTGCAGCTGCTGTTTCTACACTTCCTATTATCACCGCACCAATCGCCATTCCACTTGGAGTTATTGGGGCCTCGTGTGGTCTCATTTCAACGGTTACAGGAGCTCTAACTCGAAGCAGACGCCAGAAGCTAAAGCATCTGCAGGAAATGCAAGCAAAACAGAAAAGCATCCAGTCTTCTATCACCGGGTATATTTCAAAAGCAATAGAAGACAAGTTCATTTCAGAAGACGAGTTTCAAAGCATTCAAAAACTTTATGAGCAGCTCAATGAGCAACATGTACATCTGAATAGCATTGATGACATGAGCCAATTGAGAAATGATATCGAAACTGTCTTCAAAAACTATGCAATCAAACACGCTTCAAAAAAAAACTAAACATTTAAACTTAAAATGATTTCCCTATAGCTTTTTCGAGTCTTAGTCATTGCATATAAAACAGTCATACACAGCTCTCCGCAAATATCACTGCTAAGCCCCTGCAGAATAAAGTCTGAGCGGTAGATTTTTGGAGCTCCCATATATTCCCTTAGCTCATCAGGAACAGCCGTCCCATAGCTATCAAAGTAGTAGTACCTATGCTTTCTGTTTGGATCAATCACCCAGCAAACCCAGTGAGACCCTGGTTTCTCGGCAGTGTCAAAGTTCATGATGCCACATTCTTCGATGCCACATTCTTTCAGTGCGTGGGATTCAGGTAATGTATCCTTCATAAAGACGCCTCTAAAGTTTGGGATTTCTAGTTCTTTTGCCAACTGTTCCAGAAAAATATTTGTCGTCATTATTTTTTTGTCATTATTTTTTTTTAATTTAGTCTACGTTTTTAAACCTTATACTTCAACCTCCAGTGCCCAAATGGAAGACTCGTAAGATTGTCTTGAAAGACAACCCTCTTATTATCTGCCCCTGACAGGCCAATCTTTTTCTGGTTTATGGTAAAAATATTATGGTTCTTCGACTGAAGCTTTACAAACTCATGTGTAGTTTTCTTATTATGTAACAGGGCATCTCTGTAGGCCTCTTCATGCAGAGAGTTCTTAACTACATGCTTTGGAATTCCCTTGGACTTCTTAATTATTTTTCCTGATTCATTGCTTTCATCGCTTTCACTGCATTTAACAAAATACGATTTTGATCTCAAACCAATGAACTCGGAGATAACATCACCTGCCTCTACATCTTTCATTTTACCAATTACTTTTTTATTGGATGGGTCGAACACTTGATCCCCTTTCAAAGTTTTAAATGATTCTGGGTACTCTGACAAATCGTAAGGGTTTTGGGGGAGGTGGTTTTGTTCAAGCATGTCCTGATAGATGTCCTTAGTCTGAATGTCTAGAATTAGAGAGTCGGTGTCAGTGTAAAGAAGTTTTAACCGAGTGTCGCCTGTGACCGAGCTCCGATCCCCATATTGTCGTTTCATGTCATAGAAGAAACTGTACATAAGACGCTTCGATTCATCAAGCACAGTGACACCTGTAAATATAGGTTTGCAGAGTGTTGCTTTTGTCTTATAGAATAGAACAGCCCCTAAGTAATCGTTGAAGACGTGAAGTTCCTTAAAAGTCGGTTTAGAAATATTTCTCTGAATGATGTCACGCTCATGAACGGTGACGAGTTTTAGATTCGTGCGGTTGCGCTCATTTTCAAGAGTCTTGCCGTATACAGAGTTGTTTGCCAGCTTGAACAGATCCTTGTCAAAGTTGTTGGTTGCTTTGGCTCTGAACTGGGTGTTCTTTTCTATGTAGGGTTTCATCCACGCTTCTTCTGTGAATTTGAGGGCCCTATGTACATTTGTGACCCTACAGCCTAAGGATATGAAGTACTGTAGCAGCTTATAATGGATTTTGTAGCGAGTCTTGTTGTGTAGGTTTTGGGTGAGTTTAGCTGTGTGTTCGTTTTCTGTAGACAGGCTCCATGAGCCATCTGGGTGCTCGATAATCTTTGGGCAGTTAATATTCTCCGGGAATGGCGCAAAGTCAGAGAAATGATCATGGAGTTCATAGGGAATTTCTACGTCAACCTCGTAAATCGCAGGTATCGAAAACGCTGGGTTTATTTGTGATACGGGGAGCCACTGGAAGTCTCTCACCGGTAAGTCTTGACTCATTGCCCAGCCATAGAGATTGTTGGCGTCTAAATAAACGATATAATTTGTGGGTTTCGTTGGGTCATAAGATTTGAGATATGGATTGTTCGCCTTTCCATATCTGTTCACGCAGATTGATATGCCGCCTCTTTTCGCTGTGTCTATAAAATTGTACATGTCAATGTCGGTTAGAAGTTCAACATACCAGTCTGGGTTTTCATCCCATTTCATTTTAAGTAGAGATTCCCAGCTGGTGGCGGGCAAACTTACATAATGTGCGGGATCAAGACCATATGCTGTGTACCAGGTGTTTCTGAAGGTTTGAAACACATCGGCCAAAAGAAAAACATCTGTGTAAAGATAAATCATGTGGTATTGAAAAAAGTTTTGGCAGTTGAAATGTTTGTAGACTGCTTGTGCATGCTCATAGTCTTTGTCAGAAATTCCTGAGTTTTTTAGCTGCGAGAAGAACTTTTCTTTTGGTGGAAGTTCGCCTTCAAAGATGTGCGAGATGTGCGAACCGGTCACATACTCATAAGGGTAGAAACCTTTCTTTCTGAGTAGCTTGAAAGATTCGGGATCTTGGTTTGCTAATATTTGTGCCAGGATTTTTGTATAAGTGCATTGCTCATCTGTTAGATTTTTACTTAATGCGCGTAGACGGGCTTGTAGGAACTGGTAAGAATCCTTGATTTTAACCAAACCAGAACAACCACTTAGTGAACCGGACGCCCCCACCTCTGTTATGTTGAGGCATTTAAACTTTTCCTTGTTCTCAGCTATGCAGTCGAGGTGAATACCCTCTATTTCACCTATTCTTTCAACGATTAGGTGCAGGTCGTATGAACGAGCGTTATGTAGAAAAATATTTAAATCGTGGATGTTATTTTTTAGCTTTAGGTTGCAGGTTTTGTGTGCGGCACCTCTGAAGCCGCCGTCGAAGTGCGAATGGTCTCTAACTTTCGGATTCTTTAAACTGTCTTCAAATGCTTTTCTGCATATGTAGCAACGGGTCGCTGATTGAAAATTGATCTCATCCTGTTCGGTCATATTGATTGGCACAGGTGGGATTGAGCTAAATGTTCTACGTAACTCTAGCATTCTAAATATAAACTGTTTAACACAGTCTTTCCCGAAGAAGTGGTTATACTCGATGACATCAGAATTTCCAAGATGTCCATGATGTCCAATGCAAACGTATGCTACTGAATTTGGGACGTGTTTGCCGTTAACATTTGAACATTCAAAGTCGGCAAATACAATAAAGGGAAGTTTCTCCATCTTGTGATAATTTTTAAACCGTAAATACTTCTGGTTACCGAAAGGAAGAGAGCAGTTAGTTGGATGGTCCTCACAGGTGAGTTCATGCTCTGTGAGTTTTGCCTCCCGACTTTCTTTACCACCACAATAATACTTAAGACACAATCTGCAGATAGATACGGCTTCTTTGTGGTTTGTCATTTGCTTGTGGAGAAGCCTAGAAAGATCTTTAATCCAAACATAATGAGCCTCAGACTGTAAGTTTCCAATTATGAGAAGATCGACTTCTATGCGCCTGGCTGCTGGGTGTCGGGTCGGGTCTTCGTCTAGAATATTCTTGCTACTCCTAACAATTTCAACTTTCTCTTTGCTTTCATTCCACTCGAATACGGTGATTCTGATTTTATTATTAAACACTTCCTCTAGTTTGGGGATTTGAGAGACTGCTAAACCTCCTTTCTCAAATAATATTCCTTTGCTGATACACTTGGTAAAATACTCGTCAAAGTACGTCTTATAATGGGAAGTTCTTTCAGGATGGGCTCTATCCTTGTCGTGCAATAATGCTGACAAAACCGCCCACAAAGCGCAGCAGTTGTCATAGTTCTTCACGTTGATACATGCCTTTTTATTGGCGAGCTTTGTTGGTAGTTCCAGGTAAGAAGAAGCTTTAAGGGGATCGAATTTGAAAATCATAGCTGAAACTTTTCGAATCCCAGTAACAACCCAACCAGAACCTCTTGATGTAAAGGCGTCAATCTTTTTACTAACTTCTTGTAGAAAAGGGTCTGGTGAATCGGTTGGACTAAAGGGTGAAGCCTTAGTGGTCATGTAATATTCAAGATGTTCGGTGGGTTTCGTAGGCATATAAAATTCCAATAAAAACGAGAGCTGAAGCTTGAAGGTTTTGCGAGTTTTAAGTGTGTGATTGATAACTGATTGAATGTCATCTCTAAAATCATTTATGTCAGGAGTCGTTGTTGTGTTGGATGTTGTTGTGGATGTTGCTGTGTTGTGTTTGGCGGGAATGGTGTACTCTATGTAGTGGTCTGTAAAAGTTCTCTTTGCAAATTGAATGTCTTCTTGGTTCATCTCTGACTCAATTTGGTGGATTGTTCTTTCCAGGTCATCCTGTTCCTGTTTATTCTGTGGGTATTTAGGTACATTTTGCCCTGTGAGAGTTTGGTACTTGTTAACTAGGTTGCGGCTCTTCTGTTGGTGTTCAGCTGCTGGGTTTTTTACTGGGGTGTACTGATCTGATGACTGTAGTTGCTTTATTACTTCTAATTGTTTCTCATAGCTGCCTAGGTATCCTGGGTCTGTATTGAACTTTTGCTTACAGAGTTCTTGAAGATGTTTGCTTTTGTCCTGAAATGAAAGATTTTGGCTTCGCGAAAAATCTTTAGAAAAATAAGAGTTTACAGAATCTTTTGCTGGATTTGCTTTCGGCATGTTTTTTCTATCAGTTTAAAAAAAAAATTTTTGGGTGGTCACCCTTAGCTTTTGCTTGAACTTCTCTGGACTAACAACTTTTGATTAATTTTAGTATTACTGATCAGATCCCTGCTTTTATCTTTTCACATCCGGAGCATTGTAAATCCTGCTTTATGCAATGTCATTATAGCTTTTATGACGTCGGATTTTGAAATGTTTTCGTTTTCCCAAAGGCCGCCTTCACCTGCTTTAATTGTGACTCCCTTTTCTCTCGCGATTTTCTGCATCTCTAACTGGTGAGCCCTGTCATTGCCCGCTTTCACAGCCGTTGCAACACCTCCAGCTACACCACCTGCTGCACCAACGGCACCCGCTATGATTGGAATCAGTGCAGCGAGAGGCAGGATTCCTCCTGTCTTTTCATCTGTAATGCTGTGATTGCAATCTTTACAATGGATTTGCTGCTGTAACGGATCGACTTTCACTTTCATGCCCTTGATAGTTACAAAACCAGGTTTTTTAGATTCGATGATTTTGCTAATTTTATTGACTGTTCTGGTTTCGATCATTTTTTGTACATTTTTCTTTTTCAATTTATTTCTGTGTCACTTGGAATGACGAGAAGTTCTGCTCTGGCGAACGATCTTGTAGGGGATTTAGGATTAAAGGCTTGAGACAGAAAATAGTAGTCACCAGTTGCTGTTGTAAAGTGCCTGTATATTTTATGTACATCTAAACTGAAATAGGGGTCAGTTGCTCGTCTCTTTGTGTCCTTTTCTAATTCACCCGGCAGGTAAAGGAATCGAACAAACTCAGAATTTGTGAGAATTTCCGGAGAATAAACCCCTGGGAGCTTTGGATAATTTTTTTGTTGTGGATTGTGAGATTTAAGCTGAACTTTGTCTTGTTGAATTGCAATGGCGGGTTTTAGGCCTGTCATGCGAGAAACTTCATTGTTAAGCTGACTGATTACTACTGGGAGTCTGTCTGTCCATTTCGTGTAGTATTGTCCGCTCTTCAGTTTGAGCTCCTCTGCTGTCTGCTTAGTAAATAGTCGCTTGGCTAAAGTTAGATTAAATCTTTCTACGAAGGCTTGATCTCTGTGAAGCTCGGTTCTACCGTAACGAATTTTTGTATTATTTTTTTGCATTAGAGTTTTAACTCGACCCATGAATTCTTTACCCGGATCGGTCATGAGGAGGTCTGGGTAGGTTAAGGGTGAATTTTCGTATATGTCTTGCAGAGCGTCTGCTACAGCTTGAGACTGTTTTGTTTTAAGCGGCCTTGCTTCTTTATAACGCGAAGCTACATCAATGACAGTGAGAGCGTACTTATACCCAGAATCGTTTGGGAGAAACAGAAGATCGGCTTGGTGCGCCTCGTTAGGTTTATAGATGTTGAAGTGGGGTCTTGTAAATTTAACAGGCGGGAAATAGACTTGATAAACAGCCTGTTTAGACAGCCATTTTTCTACTATTTGTTTTGGTTCTTTACTGAGTTCTGTTAATTTGGAGACGGCATTTTTACCAACAAAATAACCATTGTCACGGTAATAGATTGCTTGTAATTTGTTCTCAGTCATTATTTTTTAATTTAATTTTTAATAAAAAAATAAATTAAAATGCCCGACATTCACGGAATAATTGAAAAGCTTCCGAAGCCAAACAGAGGGTGGACAATCCCTGGATATAAGTATTGCGGCCCTTTGAACCCTCTTGAAATTCAGTTAGATTCTAACAATGTGCCTAATCCGGGTCATGAGCCTGTAGATGAGCTTGATGAGGTATGTATGGAACATGATATTAAGTACCGCGACTTCCCAAATGAGAAACACCGATGGGACAAGGAAATGCTTAGAAGTCTAGACAGTATGGGGGCATCGAGTGGTTGGAGAGAGAGTATGGCGAGGAAATTAGTTAAAGGAGTTATAGCTGGAAAGACTAAGTTAGGGTTGGGGGTTGGCGGTTGCATGGGAAAAGAGAGATTCGCGGGGGTAGGGTTTATACTACACGCGCCAAATAAGGAAATGGGAAGGCTACTGAAAGAGCTTGGGCTAGAGGATGCGTTTTAATCTCCCCGTCTTCTAAGCAGTAGATGCAGAAACTGAAGCAGTCAATGATACACGAGGAACCGGCCAGATCGATCAAGAGAGACACAGACAGCCCGCGCAACCACCCCCCGGCTTGAGACCGAAAGAGACAGGAAAGAGCGAGGAAAAAGGGGGGAGGGAAAGAGGAAAGTCTGTACTGAAATGCACACTCTATTTTGTACTCTATTTTTGATCCATCTTCATTAGCCATCGATAAAGGGAGAGACAGACAGCTCTTTTTTTGTACACTCCTGCGTGTAAACTCCTGCGTGTAAACTCCTGCGTGTAAACTCCTGAAATCAACCAATAAGCGAGCGAACGAAGCTATTTATTTCAATCTAAACTCCTGCGTTGCCTTCTTATTTAAGTAAGTTACCGTCTCAACGGTGCTCTTTTAAAGTAGATTTCCCGTGTATTAAATCTTTACCTTGATATTACAATGGCGACGGCTGGAAAAATAGTAGAATCGTATCTATCTATCTATCTAGCTATCTATCTATCTATCTATCTATCTATCTATCTAGCTATCTATCTATCTATCTATCTATCTATCTATCTATCTATCTATCTATCTATCTATCTATCTAGCTATCTATCTATCTATCTATCTATCTATCTATCTATCTATCTATCTATCTATCTATCTATCTATCTAGCTATCTATCTATCTATCTATCTATCTATCTATCTATCTATCTATCTATCTATCTATCTATCTATCTATCTATCTATCTATCTATCTATCTATCTATCTATCTATCTATCTATCTAGCTATCTATCTATCTATCTATCTATCTATCTAGCTATCTATCTATCTATCTATCTATCTATCTATCTATCTATCTATCTATCTATCTATCTATCTATCTATCTATCTATCTATCTATCTATCTATCTATCTATCTATCTATCTATCTATCTATCTATCTATCTATCTATCTATCTATCTATCTATCTATCTATCTATCTATCTATCTATCTATCTATCTATCTATCTATCTAGCTATCTATCTATCTATCTATCTATCTATCTATCTATCTATCTATCTATCTAGCTATCTATCTATCTATCTATCTATCTATCTATCTATCTATCTATCTATCTATCTATCTATCTATCTATCTATCTATCTATCTATCTATCTATCTATCTATCTATCTATCTATCTATCTATCTATCTATCTATCTATCTATCTATCTATCTATCTAGCTATCTATCTATCTATCTATCTATCTATCTATCTATCTATCTATCTAGCTATCTATCTATCTATCTATCTATCTATCTATCTATCTATCTATCTATCTATCTATCTATCTATCTATCTATCTATCTATCTATCTATCTATCTGATCTAGTCTATCTATCTATCTATCTATCTATCTATCTATCTATCTATCTATCTATCTATCTATCTATCTATTTATCTATCCATCTAACTAAATGTATCTATGGAAAGAGTGAGTCATCAGTCTTTAAATCTAGTCAGTAAAGCCCGGAATCAATTACCAATCCGATAAAAATGCAGAAAAGCTGCACCACATCAGTGTAAGCCACAGAGTACAGGCCTCCGAACAGTGTGTAGCCAAGGGCTATACAAGCGGACACAATCACGGCATGAGTGTTGTCCATGTTGAGAATCACTTTTAAAGTGGCACCTAGAAAAACAGGAAAAAAACAAAATTTTTATAAAATTTATCTAAATTAAACATCAGATAAAACTCTCAGTCAATCTCACCAAGAGCGGACAAAATCGCGGCCGACCAGAACACTTCTCCTAGAAGAGCGGGCACGAACAACAAACCGCACATTCTCTCGCCGTATTTGTACTGGAATGGGTCGAGCATTGTCACGTAGCCTTGGGTGCGCATTCTGTTAGCGAAGAATAGTCCGCCTGCGTTGGGCAAAGAAATGGAGGCGAATTGTAGTGTAAAAAGCGAAAATAAGTTAGCTTGGCATGGGACATCTCGAATTTTGGTCACTCCAACTATCTATATAAGTGTGGTAATCTAGCAATCTAAACTTGGGCTAAACTGAGCTAAACCGTTCGGTTTAAGTCATTTTATTTTAAATATATAACAAAGCTGCTATAAAAGCTTGAATACTGACATTTTAAGTACAAAAAATTGACAGTTAAACAGAAATTAAACATTTCAACTCTAGCGAGCGGAAAGATTTAAATTTATAAAAAAAGTTTAAAATTAAGAAATTACCTGGAATTTCACAATTTTCTGCTCCTCTGCCTGTATTTAACGGCAATATTCTGCTGCGTCTACTTTAAGTAGAGTATCGTAACGATTAATAAATTTAAATAATAAGTTTTTTATAAAGGCACTGTAAAGTGTTTATAATTTTTATAATAATTGTAGAGATGTATAAATAATAGTATAAAACGCACTTGCTCTACTGAATAAGGTCATCTAGTAGTATAACTGGATTTCACTCATATTTCCATATATGGTGTATAACTCAGCAATGACTCATGCCTGTTTCTATTTTTTAGAAGAAGCAGTTTTGGCGACAGCTGTTTCAAGATTAAACAGCTGTCGGGGTCATTTGAGGTGACTCCCTATTCTCCCCATGTAAAACCACTTTCCATATTTGCTTAAACAAACAACTTTGACCTCGGGGAAGAAACCGGTGTGGGAACCGGTTTAATCCGGTTCTGCCGGGAAATTTGTCTATAATTACAAGCCGAATCCGCTCTCCGAAATTTCACCCTTGCCTTGTGCAATCGTCCGGAGCCGCCTGCCTTATCCTTGTCAGAGAATCAAATCGACTGAGCTTCGAAGAGAATTAATAAGAATTGTCTCTCTGCGCGTCATTGTAGATATTCCTGACTTGAAAGGAAAGTCAGAAGATTAAAGAAGTATCGATTCCTACCGGTACCCAGGAAAAGCAGAACCAGCAAGAAACAAAGGATCCGCCTGTAAGTCGAACTGTTATTGTTATTCCCAGATTAGAGTATCTGGAAGGATAGATTTGTGTATCTGAACGTAGGAAACCAACTCTCTTCTCTCTCTCTTTCTCTAAAACCCTTGTATTTCCCTACGGTTCAGCCGCATAATTTTGCGATGGCCTAAATACTAGGGGCCCCTTACCCTTTCAGCTTATTGGAAACTGCTACTCTACCCAAGAATCTTATGAAAATCAATGCAACAATTTAAGTACCAGATTTTCCAACAAATAAATATTGTCAACTTCTTACCTAGCACGAGGCTCAACGCGTAACCAAACGGAGCCTGCGCACCAAGCAGGCCAATAGCGGGATTAAATACAGTTTCAGCTGTGCCATTGATGTAGCCTCCGCCTACCCAAGTGGCTGAATATTTGGTAGTGGATGGAATTGTTTTGTATGCAGGATTCAGTTATTTTACAATATAGATAAACAAAGAGTTTTTGTTTCGAGGGAATCATAAGAGAGATGTAGAAGACAAAAAAGGCATTCTCACCAGTCATAGTGAAGACTCCAACTGTTAGTCCAATGCTCCGGTCAGCCACCATCACTTCCTCGCAGTCAACGCCGCCGCCTCCTCCATTCCGATTGCTTCTCCGTCCAGCCCAAATCCCAACAACCAGAATCAGCAGGTAAAACAGCAGCACCGATATTAGACCGGGGATGTTAACGTTCTCTAAAACCATGCTCTAGGAGTTTAATTTGTTTACTACAAGAGATTCTGGCTGGGCTGTTTATTAGGAAATCTGATGGAGAGTCCGGGCTTATAAAGTAGAAAGTTCGAACCGAGAGAAAATCTCTGTCCTCCCGTGAAGCTGTCGGGCCTCTTCTCCTCGAAGTTTTCGTCCTTCACTTTAAGCATATTTGGTCGGAATACTCTCGAGTACCGAAGAGAGGGAGGGGAGAAAGCGTATATAAGAGAGTGCATAAAGTGAACGCTTGGCTGGTGGACTCTTGGTCTGGTTGAGTCCATATGTACACTAGGGGATAGAAAGTTCCGCGAGATGTAGCGCAGGTCCAGAGAGGATGAATCCTCGAAAGTAGCCAAATTAGATAAGAAAACGCTCAAGAGAGAGGAAGGGAGGTATACAGTTAGGCCTTGATTAATTATAATTGCTCAGATAGAAAACATCACAAATTTATTCGGTTTAGTACTAAGTACGCAAATTTACAAGTTGGCAATCTTCGAAGTAAATTGCGAAATTTTGTTATATTTACAAAACTTAAACTTGTGTTGTGAATGGAAAGTCCATTTTTCAATTTTTCAACACATTTTATGTCAGTGTGGAATTTAAATAGAATATTCGTTTATTAAACCAAAGGTATTTTTGTTTTGTAACAAAAAACAAACAAAAAGAATCCAATAGAAGCTTGCTTGCTTTTTATTTTTTCGGTACCGACTATGAAAGACTGTTACGAAGCCACTATTGTCTCAAATATTTTTAATGATATTTTCGTCATGAAGACATTGTCAGCTACTGAACTGTTGGTCCGGTCGAACTGCTCCGATTGACTTTTCGTAACGACTCCAAACCGATTTTGACCGCTTCAGCCGCGGTGCCCCAGGCCAGAGCCACACCGTTGCCACCGTGACCGTAGCAGTGAACGATTCGCGAGTCATTGGGATCCGCTTCCACTCGAATACCACCGTGCCGAGCCGGTCTCAGCGCCGCCAACTGATTGACAACCTCCGCCACGCCGATTGAAGGCACCAATCGGACAGCTCGCGGCCAGATGTGCGCCCCGTCATCCGGACAGACATCTGTCGACCAAACGTCTGGCTGGCGACAGCCGCCAACAGTGGCAATTTCTTGAGTTCCCGGATAGATGTACGTGCCACCTTTTGGTCCAATGACCGCTCGCTTGAGCCACGGTGCTTTAACTTTGTAGACTTGGCCTCGAATCGGATAAACATTCTTGTCACTGGCTAGTTCTAGTGCGCCAATACCGGAGCAGTTAAACAAAAGGACGACAACTGGTGCCATTGAAGGCTTCCGATAGGGTTTTCAATTTGCGACGCATTATCGTTAGATTGGTGCACCGGCACCTGCAGTTTGCAATGATGTCGGAACCTCTAAATGCAACTCATAAACCTTTTTATTAGCTATGACAGCAAGCAAATGACAATCTACTTCTGGGACTAATTGAGACTCAAAATACGCAAAATTACAGTTCTATTAAACTTGTTTTCTTACGGCATGTCGTCTACTGTGAATATAAGGCCCATTTCCTTGTGATTCTATAACACATTACTGTGAATTTATGACCAACACTTCAGTGTGCTTCGATAAAGCATTAGTGTAACTACATGAGGTCCACTATTTCCATCTCAGATCTACTGCACTTAAATTAAAATATCTGATTAAACCTTTACTACAGGCTTCTTGTACCTTGCTCGCATAAACGGTAGATACAATCCACTCTCGGTGAGTGTTGTAAGACAAGACCATCCGCACTGCAGCTCAGGCCAACGCGGAAACTCCGCACTCAGCTCGTCCGGTGTCAAAGATTTCACCGAGTGCACCAGCTGCAGATAGTCTGGCTGCGGCCGGCTGGCGTCAGATTCAACTTGAACTAACGGCAGCAGAAGGCAACCCGCTGTACTGCCCTGAATAATGACAAGTGACGTACTAAGTATCTATCGAAGATATTTTTAGATATTTCAATATAGTTTACCTGCCCAGACACTGCCAGATCCATATAGTGTTGAAACGATTCTGCAGCCCATTTCTTGCCACGCTCGGGTCTGTCGGGGCACAATTCCTGGAAGCTTTCTACACGAAATGAGCCAGCGGCGACCCAAGAGACGGTCTCATCGTCGAATTGGTCTGCTATCACAGTCAGCCGGCAGTTGGGCAGAGCATCCAGTATTTGGACAGCAACTGACCACCCAACTATGCCGGCACCAACCACTGTTACATCCTGAAAGTGAAAGTAGTGGAATTTTATGCATAATTTATTTGAAGAAAATTAAACGATTTTCGCTTCAAGTTATAATTTGAATTTTTTATCTATCCAACCATACAAAATTCATGAAAACCTAATGTTATTGAAAAATTCAATGCCTTTAATGTCACAAACTTCAAAACTATAGACTGAGTACTAGCATGCTAAAGTATATTGAAGGTAAATATTGGATGTGAAAAACTTTAAATATAATAGAATAAGTACTAAGTAGGGCTTGGTAAAAATGAGTGAATAAGATATCATAAAGTTTATTTAAAATTCAGACATCTAGTTAACAAAAAATTGTTTGTTGACCCTTAAAGAAACAAGCTAGCATTAAAATACAAAAAAGTCACATGGATCACATCTATTTTTACTAGGCATGCTATTTAGGCTACCCCAGGAGCATATACTTAGCTATACTCAGCAAGCATTGTTGTAATCAGCAACTTAGATTTTTTATTCAATACCCACTCATACACTGTTGGAATTTTTTATCTAGAATCCTAATCAAGATGAAAATGTAAAAAACTATACATAAAAATAGCAAATGGATATATACCTTTCGAACATAATCTTTACTTGTTAAAAATGAATTTCTAAATCTGTCGAGATCTAAAGATAATGTCGATCTTGGCCATCAATTCAAATAATTTTATTATTAATGAGCATATAGCTCCTGATATAATGATGGAAGAGGACTTCTAGTTATACTTAATCACTAATAATAAAATATTTTTTTAAGCACACTGCAATTGGACTACTCAGTCTTATACTAAATTTATTACATTCAGGTAAAGAGGAAAAATGTGTATTTTCATAGTAAAAAAATATCCGCTAAACTTTGAGAAGTGCCCAAGATAACAATAGCAATAGGCAAAAAGCTTCATTTTTCAATGCTGCGAAGTACAGTACAAGTTTTGAATATAAAAAAATTATTTTTCACTACCTTTTCTTTATTCTTAGTGAAATCAGTTAAGAAATATCAGAAATTTATAGGACGCTTTGGCTATCTTTTTGCTTCGATATTTACAGTTAAAAGCACTTTTGTTTAAAAGTGTAACCATCCTCTAATTCTGATATTATTCAAAATTTTGACGGGTGCATTCAAACGGTAACAAATACCCATCGGACCAATTAACAAGCTTCGTTGTCACAGTTAAACAATCACCAGGTTTTTTAGATTCTGTAATTTATTTTCTTTATCAAAAAACAGTTCGGGGATTATAAGGTAACTTAACCAGGTAATTTTCATTTTTCCTTTTTTCTTTCCCTTTGTTATTTAATTTGTTGTCATGTGACCATCAGCGTCTTCACGAAAATCGGTTCTAGAACCAGAATTATTCTGATTCCAGAACCAGAATCGATAGGAAAATGAAGAGCACCGACTAGAACGAGTGCATTATAACCTTTACATACATCTAAAAAACATGTAATTCAGTGAATTATCTTTATATATTTTCTGTTTGACTCAGAGCCTGTAAAACATTTTTTCGAATTTTAAAGCACATGAAAAGTGGTCCTCAAACAATTATTCTGAGTCAGTTCAAGAAATTTTCTCGAACCATATTCCAGAACCAGAACCTGGTTCCGACCAATGTTCAAAAAACAGAACCATCAATGTGAAATGCTTCGAACTGGTTTGGTTTTTCAAACCAGCAATATGAAGAGGCTCTAAGTGGTTAAAATTTTTAGCACCACTGCTTTTCAAAAAGGGTATCCATTTCTTAGTGCTTATTGTATAAGCCTATGAAAAATTTCAATGGTCATTCATATGAAAAAATATTGTCTAAATATATATTTTTAATTGAATCAAATGTCTAAGAAATATTTATTAATAATATTTACATATTTACAAAATATTCATACTAAAAAAATTAGAATAAACTGTTTGGGACATGCTGGGTTTTTTGTTCATTAAAATTTTTATGCTATTATAGCACTTTGGGTAATAAATTAGGGTGCCAAATAAAAAATCAGGATGCCAATTGGCACCTATCCATTTGATATTTGGCTTTAAGCTCTTTAGTCTCAAATCTTAAATCCTTAGTAGCATAGTATGCATACTTAGGATAATGACTTATGAGGAGTAAGAAGTCATGATACTTTATCCCACTTATCTCATTTTTATGTAGAAAAGAATACTTATATTACAAATATATTATATTGTCTTATATTGTAATAGAATTGATAGATATATTGATAAATTGCAATCTTAATCAAAACTCATTGCATTGTTGGTTGTTACTTATAACTTAGAATTTCAAAAATATTTTCAAATAAATAAATAAAAAATCATAGTGCTATTTTGGCATGCTGGGTCCAAATTCAGGATACCAAAAATTTTAAGGTACATACATTTTGCCACTAAAGAATTGAGTAAATGTGTTTATAACGAATTACATTAAAGATGTAGGAACACTTGACTTCTAGAACATACTAAAATAATATCATGGAAAAGGGACAAACCAATGGAGAAAGATAAAGGAAGGAATTAACATTAATAAATATTAATATCTGACAAAACAAGCTTGATTATCATAATGAGTGAAAGCCACTATTAGGGACCTAAACTAGTGGCTTACTTTATAAAATAGGTCTCAATCAACTTTACAACCCCATCTTTTGTCAATTGGTCTTGGTTTCCACAATCTACCCTTTGCAGGTTTTTCTATAGTTAAGGAAGGACTTATTAGCCCAAACTTCCTAGCCTCTAAATTGCTTTTAGATTGTACTTTGCCCTCTTATCCTCTACTAGTAATATTAGGCATCTGTTGCAATGTTGCATGAAACCTACAATATACTAAACCACTGTCTTTGTGAATTGACTGCCTGTGGTGCAGTATTCCTAAATTATTTCCTATTTAATCTGCTATTTAGCAGTCTTTGACATCTTAGCCAACTGTGTTAACAAGACTAAATATCCTTGGTGGCAGTATCCACTACTCCTAGAGGTTCTGTTTATATAACATTAGTTGATTCTAATTCAATAAACACTTTTGTCTTGTGCTGTACTGTAATCCTAATTAATTACCTTTTGAGACTATATACAACTATTATCTATATATTAATGTATAATGGCAAGTAGTACAATATTACAATTATCAATAAGTTTACTAAGTAATCTAGCTTAGGCTTTTAGCAGATCAGAGTGTCCAGGGCTCTTCCCTAATTTACTTTGTCATTCACTAGAACATTCTAAATACCTGTTAATAGTAATTATTCTCAATATTTAGGCAACAAATTTACCTTGATTATAATGCCTAAATGTCCTAAAGTTATCTCTCTATTGCAATATCTAAAGAACTAAGTCGCTTGAATGTTTCTTTTATATATATTTATTTTGCAAATATCTTTGAACTGCTTGTGTATTATAGTCCCCAATATAGTATAATAGTATTATTATATACTAAATTATATAATAAATTATTATATACTATATTAATTAATGCCCAACATCATGGCATTAATTATTTTTAGTAATAAAGAAATACCACAGGTACAAAAGAAATAGCACTAGGTGCAGGTGCAGTGGAAGAAAAGTATAACATAAAGCAATTGAAATTTGCAAGGATATGGTTGACTGGTTTTTACTATTATGATTCAGACTTTTTTATGGAAAAAAATTATATTCTTGACCAAAAATATTTTAAAAAACTTTTAAAGAAAATTTGCATTTAATTAATTATTAAGTTCCATTCCCAATTTCAGAATAAAGGTCCACCTATTAACTGAAGAAGCTTTAAAACTTAAATTAGAAAATTCCTATTCCTGCATAAGCCCACGCGATTAGCCATGTCACTATATGACAGTATCAAGCTAAACAAGCGCAGAGCAGCTGCAGAATCCACTATTCTAAAGAAGTCTTCAACTGCAGTTGTTAACCAAAACAAGCAACCAAAGTGCAACAAGCGAATCAGATCTCGATCACCAGTTAAGAAGCAGAAATTTATCTATATGGACAGCAGCAAGTCAAATTGTGATAGTGACAATGAAAGTGAAAGTGAGGTGCAAATTCAGCTTGCTGATGCCAAGATTTCGAAAAGCAAAGATGCAGAGGCAAGTGGAATAAAATTGCCTCAGCTACGCGTTGTCCTTACTGACATATCAAAATCGGGAAAATTTCCACTTGCTGAACAATCGCAACAAAAGCAAAA